>VYXB01007186.1:671579-753368 GCA_013397135.1 Pachyramphus minor | reverse complement strand
CTCCAAAGTATGAAAGTGGTGTCCATTCAATTCTATCTTGTTGGCAGAGGTTCTTAGAGGATGCAGCCACTTGGACTGGTATAGATTGCTTTGCTCAAATGGGAGCTTGGTAAATAATCAGGAAATTACAAGGAAAATGGGGGATTTTGGGGTGTTTTTTTATAATCTCTCCCTTACTAGTCATATATGAATGTGCTCATCTCAATAGTTTAAAACTCATCATTCTCCCTCCCTGTAGCTTATTTGCTGTCTTCCCCACTGTCACTGTCTTTAACCTGGCAATAGATACCACTAGGTGCCCCACTAAGTATCATAAGAAACAATTAGATAAACCACTTGAAATTAAATAAAAAAGGAAATAAACTGATAATTATATAGACATGAAGTTTGAAGAGAACAGTATGACAGTCCCAAAGTCAAACATTTGAAAAGAAGGAAATAGCAAAAGCAGATTTATCTGCAGTTCCATTATTTTAGCTTCTTTATACATCTGATTACAATTCTTTTTTTTTTTTCAGTGCGTGATAATGTGCTTCCTTCCCTCCTCATCCTCCTAGGACTCCTTACTGCAGGACATGCTTACTGCATGACACAGTGCTCACTTAAAAAGCGTCTTTTCAGTGTTTTATTTATGCCTCTTTGTTCTATGTTTGGTGTTTAGGGACTGTGTCTGATGACAGAGAAGATGTGTCCTTTGAGATGACTTGTGTTTTGCTATAGTGCCTGGATGCTTCAAAAACGGTAGTTTGTCTATACAAAGGCCCCTGAGACAAGCAAATCTTATCACCTTCAGGAGGTTTTATGATTAAAAGAAACAATTAGCTTAATTTGAGGCAGTGTAGTTCTGACAAAACTGAGACATGCAGGAAATCTGGTTTAAGAATGTGTAGGAGTAGATTGAACTTCATACCTTCAAAGTTTAACTTTCTCAAACTTCACTTACTCTGAACCAATGAGATTATTTTTTACTGGAGCTGAAGCTGCAGTTCAGACACTCAGAAGTTAGCATGCAGACTTCACTTGTTTTAAAAACAATACATGTTAATTCAAGCAACTTCTCCACTTCCAGGCAGAAAATACGTGGCAGAGAGAGGAATTCAGTTTAGCCTTTAACCTCAAGCCTGACCACACCTTTTTCTCTTGTAGTCCCTTGGTCTAACACCTCCCAGTCTCTATGAGGATTATGTGTGCAACCAACACAAATCACTTTTCCTTCAGAGCTTTCCTGCCTTCCCAGAGGAACTAATGCATTAAGACTGATATATGATTATGAACCGATGAATGCTGGTATTTCCTCATTTTCATAGAATCATAGAAAGGCTTGGGTTGGAAGGGAACTTAATTATCATCTAGTTCTAATCCCCCTGCCATGGGCAATGATGCCATTCGCTAGAACAGTTTGCTCAGGGCCCCATCCAACCTGACCTTGAACACTTCCAGGGGTGGGGCAGCCACAACATCTCTGAGCAACTTCTTCCAGTGCCTCACTACCTAATGAGTAAAAAACTTGTTCATAATATCTCATCTAAATCTCCCCATTTTTAGTTTAAAATCATTCCCTGTTGTCCTGTCACTGCCTGCCTGTGTAAAAAGTTGTTGTCCCTATTTTTCATAAACCCCTTTTAGGTACTGGGAGGCTGCTATGAGGTCTCCCTGGAACCTTCTCTTCTGCAGTTGAGTTATTATCATAGTCTTTGCATTAGTTAACAATACTGCTTATTTGTGGTAGGCTGATGCTTAGAACCAGACCATCACTAGAGGAAAAATGAGGGAGTGGTAGCTGACAGTGAGGCTGCACTGTAGAGTGACTATGTTTCTGGAATGCATTTACTGTACATCCACTGGGACATTGCTTCTGGCAGGAGAAAGGGAAGTCTTCAGAGAAATGGTATGAGTGTGGACACCACCACGATTTTTATTTATTTCAACACAGAGCTGAGCTTTTCTATTCCTTTTATTCTACACCGCAATTTCCCTCTGGCTTTCTGGCCTGTTTCCTTACTAAATCAGCCCAGGCCTTCTTCTCTCCCTGCCAGGTCTTTCAACATTCTTTTTGCATTCCACTTGCATATTAAGCCAACTTTTGTCCTATCTTTAACTCTGGCAACTTCCTTATTTCTCTGGAGTTGATGTGGCTACATGGAATTTGGCAGTTTCAGGGATAGTTGTGCTTTGCACTATGCTTGGTCCTGCCCTGTGGAGGTGGGATATTTGATAATTGTGGGTGCAAAGAGCCACTGGGTGTATATGAGATGCAGTAACTCTTAGAATTTTAGCAACACATAGCATTAGAATATGGCATACTCCTGATGCAACAGTCATTCCCATGTAAAACTGTAAAGTCTGTGGGTGTTAGAAGAATTGGGGGGAATAAACCATGTTAGAAGTATGGATATTTGAATAAAACAATAAACTGTTAATTTCTTATGCTTTAAACAGGCCCAACTATTCTGTATAAAATTTTCAAAAAGCTAGATTCAGCAAACTCCCAGGAAAATTTTGATTCAATTTTTTCTTAAATATGATTTTTTAAAATAGATATTGCTACATTAATAGGTGAAACAACCAATAGAAGTTACTAAGCTACCAGCGAATGGAACTATGCTTCTATCTACATAAGACTGACCTGGAACCCAAGCAACAGTCTAAAATTATAGGACTATGTATTTTATTTCCAATCTCTGAGCCTTAAAACTTATTTATTTAAGGATTTTCTTTCCTCACTGGAAGGCACTTCCCTGCATAGCCAGTCTTGTCTCTCCTTCTTTTCTTCCCCTTTCTTTACTGTAATAAGGTGTTTTTCTTGATCTCCAATATTGAAACAAAATTGAGCCCTGCCCAGCATCCTTCAAAAATAGAGAGGTACGAGGATATTTGAGCTATTAATTCAACCTTGTATATAAAATTTTTCATTCTCTTTTAGGTATGCTTTGTCATTTTCTTAATGCTTTTTATTCTTTGTGAAAACACACCCCAAAAATACTTCACCAAAAAAATTAACTAGATCCTTGAGCAGAGGAAGAAAAAGGAAATATTCTTGCAAGGCTCTGGAACATACAGGCAGAGGAAACGAGCCAAATTTCACCCTCCTTGAGTAGATTTCGTTTCAAAATGGCTAGCAAAGAGAAAAAAAAAGTCTTGGAATTTCTCCAGATTTCTTATGAGTTCTGTGAGCAGCCAATTTTTCCTTTGATTTGCCTCTAGTAATTTCAAGGGGGAGCTGCACACCATCATAAGAAAAAAAAAATCAAATATACAATGGCGTTTGTGCTCTGGTATCTGTTGCACAGTTATTTGTACCTAAATGTACTCCATTATTAAAAATCACTGGAAAGATTTCATACTATTTCTCCCCTTGATTTTTCTTTACTTTCTCTTATTCTCATGCATTTCTTCTTTTTTATTTTCTCTCTTTCTCTCCCACAACTCTTTACTTTCTCCCTACAACTAATTTTTATTGCTCACATCAAACCATAGGTTAGGTTACTGAGTTTCTATGCCAAAAGAATACCTCTTCATTAAAAGCAAAACAAAACCCAAATCAAATCAAAAACAAACAATCAACACAAAAAAACCCCCAAACAAACCCCCAATTCTCTGTCAGGTAAAGATTCTATGTAGAGCTGTTGAAGGACTTATATTCCCTTCCATCACATTCACAGAGGGGCACATACCAAATCTGGTTTTATGACCATGAAGGAAAAGTTGGACTTGTTTGGAAGAAAAAAAATTCAAGATGCAACATTTGTCTTTTCACAGCTGATGAATGCACACTTCGTGGTGAGTATCTTAGAATTTGCTTTTCCAGGTCTGGGTGCACAGTAATAAAACTTCAAGGAAATTCATAAAAAAAATTCTGTGTGAGAAAAGGACGAAGAGGCCCTTTCTAGTACTCTTCCTCTCACAATGCCTCCACAAAGGAAAATTAATTGCTAT
This sequence comes from Pachyramphus minor, assembly GCA_013397135.1. Classification (NCBI taxonomy): domain Eukaryota; kingdom Metazoa; phylum Chordata; class Aves; order Passeriformes; family Tyrannidae; genus Pachyramphus; species Pachyramphus minor. The sequence goes on along the minus strand of VYXB01007186.1, from coordinate 749,432 downwards.
TTGTAGTCTTTTTTTCTTAGACTAAAAAACTTGAAACTCTTAATCTGTAAATCAGCACTGCAATTGGAGGTTAATGCAAGTCCATAGGCCTGCTTTCAAAGTAAATTCCTAAATTTCCAAAGTAAATTCCATTCCTTTTTTCAAAGTCAAATGGCCTTTGTCAAATGCGACTGAAGGTAATTTTCTCACAACAGTGTTGATTTACTTTTCATTAAGATACCTAATAATTGTGCTTTAGCCTTCATTATGATAGTTATTTAGAACTTACTAAGAACAAGTTTTGAGATTTGAAGTGCAAATTTAGAATCCTTGGATAATTGCACAGTAACAAACTGTTCGAGATTCATTGTGCTTTTTTGGTTTCTGCAGGTACCAAACCACCTTTGCAACGTTTTTACATGTCAAGGAGTTGAAAAGAAACAAACAAACAAACTCAAGAACAAAAACCAATATTTGATGTTCTACATTCATACAAGATATTGAGCTCACTATATGTTCTTTTCTGGTTAGTGCTTGTGGTCCCCCTAATGTAACAAGGCATCATTTTATGATGGACTACACAGAGACATTGTAGATCTTTCCTCATCCCCAAAAGGTGTACGACACTATAAGAAACAAAGCATGACTAAATCCAGGAGAAACAATCAAATAGTGCTTAAGTCACCTGTCAGCATGAAGAGCACTGCAATTCTACAATTCTATGGCTCCATTCAGTAATGAGGTTGTAAATCACAGATATGACAGTGGGAAAAAAATCAGCATTATCTTAGATAAAGTTTGGTGAGGTAGAATTAATATCCTGCGTCAGTTGAAGGCTCACAAAAATTGCAAAAATTCTAGAGTAAGGCATGGCAGTAAAAATTACTGTGGTCTGGACTTTGGAGGAAAATGTGAAATGACAGGTCAGAGGGAATTGTGACAACAGTTTGCAAAAGCTGCCACGTATGAACGTCAAAGAAGGAAAGGAATTTACTGTGATGTAAAGGAAGTACTGTAAGAATAAGCTGAAAAATTTGGAGGAAGTATAACTATGAGACTGCAAAATGCCTTAAAGTAGTCTTAAAAAATAAGACTGGACATATGTCTAAAAATTATAGATCAGGAACCAGCCTGAACATAGGAACTGGATATTCTGCTGTGATATCTGAGCCTTATAGACTTCCTGCCACCACACAACACTTCTGCCAGTATCCTCAATACTCATGCAGAGATGATATATTGCATTCCTGACTCTTATATTACTGATTATGAATTGTGCTATGATAAGCTGTGTAAAAAAAGATAAAAAACCCAATGGGTGACCTACTTCAAATCATCTTCAAGCCAGTTACCTGGAGAAATCTGCAATAATGAGACACAGAGACTTTAAAAGAAAGGAAGAAGGTGGGGAGTGACATATGATCTCGAGGCTTCTTGTTTACTCACCAAAAGTCTAAATAGAGTAAATAAGCTTGAAAAAAAAAATGCAAAGGAATATGGTCACTGGACAGAAAGACAGCAAAGGGAATATGCAGATGAAAACAAGGAACAGTATAGGTACTGAAGAAACTCCATGTAACCTCAGAGCCTGTGTGTGGGGAGCATGAAACCAAATATTTATATACCAACACTGCAGCCTGGTAACACAATGGAGGAAGTTGAGATGGTGAGGGAAATGAAACTAGACGGGTTGAGGATAAGAGGAACATTGTGGAATAAGAATTCTGACTGGACTGTTGGTACTGAGAGGTGTGCCATTGACAAAATCACTGTTAAACAGAGCTACATTTAGCTGGCAGATGGAGAATACAACACACTCAGGACACGAGCAGATATAAAAGAAGTAGTATGGCTTAAGTAGAATAGGTTTAAATCAAAAGTAAATCTATTTTAAAATAGTAAAATAAGTTATTTTAGGACAATACTGAAACCTGTAGAGATGTTTTCAAATTTCTGATGGTGTTAGGTAATTGCATAACTGATACTTTTGACTTTCTTGATAAGAGTTGGAAAACAAATGCTACTTACAATGATGAGCCCTAGAAATTCTGAGATTTGATAGTTGACATATTTCCTCACGTATTGTTCCTTGTATTAGAAAGGGGTGATGTTATTTAGCTTGGTTTAGGTGTACAATAAAATATGCTACAAGATTATATAGAGAGTTGATCACAGAAAATTCTTGTGAGTTGAATTATGCCAGCTTCATTTGCTATAAATTAATGGGGAGATAACCAAAAGAAGATCTGTGAATAAGGACTTCAGTTTTGAGAGAGAAAAGAAAATAATTTTCTTGTTTAATGGATGGGGATTCATTAGTCAAGTTATTTGAGGAGGAAAGCTGAGAATCTTGCATATAGACAGTACTGACACTTGCTTGATTAAAATGTTGTGGAACTGTCAGGGTTTCCTATCTCATGCAAGGGAAAACGTATTTAAGGCACTCGGTACCTGAATAGAAAATAGGTACTTCCGAAGAGATGTTGGGAATAAATAAAGAGAGCTGGGAATGAATGCAAAATTGTCTGCTTACCAAAAATACCCCATGCATTGGACATGAAGTATATGGCTACAGTAAGACTCAACAAAAACCCAGTGGAGACAGACCTTGTTAAGAACATATAAAGTAGATTCCAAGAGGTCCTTCAGCCACACAAACCAAGAAGTTTATAAGGGAAAATGTTCAATGCAGTGAGGATGGGATCAGGAGTAAAGCTATTTCTCTGTATGATTCAAACCCTAAATCAGCATCCCCTTCTTTCACAGATCTCCTAGTTAGCTAGCATGCAAAAAATTGTGAGGCTGAGTTACATCTTTTCATTATACAATACTCAGGTTAACATTAAAGACACGAATATGTTATGTCAGGAAGGAATATATCTGAATATCTGTAGGTGCATTAGTTCAACCTGAAATAGAGGAAAGCCTTAAAAACAAACTTGAAGGACAAGATTACTCCAAGATTGAAGCAAGTATGCACCCAAACAGTGATTTTGCAAACAGAAGGCTGTGCCACACAAATTTTTTATCTTCTTCTCTAGAAAATCAGGGAATTATTTGGCAGTGGGGAGAGTCTGATTTATTTTAATTAAATGCATGATATATAGGGCTTCATTAGAAACCATCCGTTAAGAAGGGACTGAGTGCAAAATGTAAAGTGGAGAAGAATCTGGTAAAGGAGAAGAGAGATAAAGAAATACCTTGGAAGTGAAGGGTAGGGCAGATGCTGACAGATTGTAATCTGTCGTCATCATGGGGTAGAAGTGGAACATCATACAGGAAGGCTCCTTTGCATTGGGCACTGGAGTAATAGAAATGATATAATATTCAACAGTTCAGTAGAGAAAAACACTTAATGGAGAGACTAATCACAAAACAACTCTACATTGGCTCTACCACTGGGCAATTAGTGCAGCAGAAAAATTTGGGTAAGAGAATGGACAACTATCAGTTGCTGCCAAGATAAACAACCATGGGAAAGGACAAAAGTCCTGGGAGATGTTCTTCAGAGCATTTCTAGTAATGGTGGTAGGTTAAGGGTAAGTAGGATGCTCAGAAAGGATTTGCATTCTTTGGCTTAGAAAGACAAGTGGAAAAGATGATACTGCTTTCTGTACATGAACAAGGAGGATAACCAGTACCAAAATATGACATCTTAAACCAAGGGACATAAGATCAAAGAGATAGAGGTGCTTTGAACAGTGACTGTTTGAACAGGGAATTGCTTTGGTTGAACTTGCAAAATCTTTCCAAACTTGCAGTCTAAATGTGTATTCAATCTTTTTAAAAGAGGTAGTGTCTGATTCCTTTTTCCAGTTCTCTTAATCTACAATGCAGGAACTATTTAGCTCTTCCGTATAAACATACTTCTCAATAAACATCTCCCAAGACTCAAGGACAAAAGTGAACTTATTCACAAATTTAGTGTGTTAAGTAACATTTCCAGTAGCAGCCAAGAAGAAAAAACTACTCTTTTTTCACTTCTATCAATACTATTCAAAGTCCTACAGGTAAAATCCCCTTTTCATTTTACTTTATTTGAAAGTTAAGATAGGGTTAAAATGGCCTGTCATCATTTTTAATGCTATAAACTGCCAAAATACTGGCTCTTCAGAGAAATGCTGGCCTGCTGTGTCTGAAGAACTGCATAGGTTGAAGTTTGACAAAGGGAATGACATGAAGATGCCATCCTGCTGAGCTTATTTAAATTACAAGCAAAGAATGCCCATCCGCAAACCTCAACCAGGTATTTAATGTTATAGTACTCTACTGTTACTCACCTCTTTCTCCCCCCATTTCCTAACTGGAAATATTGTTTTACTCCTACAAGAAGTCAATATGTGGCACAAGAAATCACTAAGCTTAAACTGCGCAGATGATGAAATGACTGGGTTTTCTACATCAACATAGCTGTTCTGAGTGGTTGAAGTATGCAGAAATTATATTCTAAGCACTTGCCTCCACAGACCAACCTCTCTATCACCTCTTTCATGTACTTATCTTGACTAGTGTAGGTATGTACATTATCACTTGGAGACAGTTTGCCAGTCTTTGTGTCTGAGTTAATGGCTTATCTGGAGTGGCTAAGTCTGCCTGGAATTTTGATGTGCAAATAGTGCATATAAAGATGTGTCAAACAGAAAACATTAAAATACATACACTGTTGGTCTAGGAAAGCAAATTGCTCATTGTTGTTTGTTGTTCTGCAGTTTACTTAAGAAAAAAACTTGCAGGAGGTTCCTAGTTCTGCTATGGTGGATGCTGAAAAGGGGAGAGAATTGTGTGTGACAGAAAATGGGAAAGCGGTGGAATTGCACAGCACTAATCCCTTTAATGTAGGAAAATATAATCAAAGGGAAATAGTCTAGGATGGTTGTGAAGAGGCTTGAAATATGCAGGATAGATAAACAGGAGTTAGTACAGAATATTTTACTTGGGCTCAACTGCTCTCATATTTCACTTAATGTACTGTAGCACAGAGAGAGATTGTTTAAATTCACTGGTGATGTCTTCATCTCAGTGTTCAAACTCCAAGTTAGAAAAAAAAAAAGGCTCATTGTTACAATACATTGTACTTCTGCAAAAGTAACACTTTTTGATTTCATAAATGTTATAAATTGCCAAGAAACTTGCTTTTCCTTTGTGCAAGTGAAAACCCTGAGATTCCTCATGTTTCAGTGTAATAATTTTATACAAGAGAAGTAATTAAATGTATGTGTTTGAGAAGAGAACAGCTGTGTCAAAAATTCAATTATTTTTCATCTATCTACTTAAGATTTTGTGAAAAATGCTGGAGACTGTTCACAAAATGTGACCATTTTAGAGGTTTTGAATGATAAATAAGCCTTCAGCTTTCTGCCCATGGGAAACTTTCCCATAGGAAGCATGCATAATATCAACTAAAATGATGTCATTCTTTTCTGGAAGGAATATATCAGGGTCAACACGCAAATGCTCAGAAAGTATTTTTTTACATTTTGCTTTGCTTTGGAAGATAGAAGCCCTATGTGAGGGTATTCTTAGGTGACAGGTGATGATTAAACTAGAGTGGAAGAAATAAGAGTAGTAGTTCAGCCAGTGACAAAAAAAAAAAAGTGTTTCCATTTCTTTGTCTCTGATTACCATTCTAGTAAGTGGATTAGGGGTAGGACCATATGATGATTCCATAGAGGTGTGGCAACAATTGAGGAATGGAAAATGAAGTGCTTGCAGATGATGTATTTGATTCTCACAGATTTTTCTAAGTGAACAAGATTTAAAGCAATAAGAAAAATTTCCGGTCTGTTCATTGTATATTACTCTTCATTAAAAACTTGTTTCTTTTCTGGAAAACCTCCTCAAGTCAGTTGCTTTTAATAACTAGGCAAGTTAATTTCATTAAGAGCAAGCAGTTAGACTATACTGAGTGAGAGAGACACAAAAATAAATTGAATGTTCTTCTCATGAACATACAAGTTGCTAAAATTGTAATTTCAGTGGGTTCATATTTATAAATAGCGTCTAAATTCTTTGCATGAATCTGCATAGCAGTAGGATTTGATCATACTTACAGCTGCTGCATTCAGACATAGAAATGTTCGTTGGTTTTATTTCAAAAGTGATTGCTTTACTAATCTGTAGTACAAGTAAAAAGTTGTGGTTTAAAATTGACCTTCAGTCACTCTCTCAGGTTCCGAAGAAAAGTTGATAGAATTGTTTATTATATATTTTTGAAAGACTTTGCCCATATCCTTTCTGGCCTATTTATGTCACATGAACCAGTTTCTAAATCCAGTTTTAAATGTTTCTTCGTTGAATGCCATCTGATCACTGATCATGCTTGTGTGACTTTCGACTGATGGTGTGTATTTGCATATAAAGAGATACAGCATAAAGAGCTATGCACCAGGTTTAAAGTACTAACAGGTGAGAAGAGCCAGTGAGGGGGAGCAAGGCACGTCTGGATCTTAACTCATACTGCCTATTGCAGTATTACCTATCCCAGTGATGCCTATTGCCTGTAGTTTTCTGTTGGGCAGAAACCTAATTGTCTTACTTTCAAAGACATCCCAGAAGTGATGGAGCATACGTGTAGTGCAGAAGACAAAGGCAACAGAATCCTTGAAAGAAACTGACAGTGTAGATATGCCCAAAATACAGCAGAAGAGACTGAATAAAACATAAAAACTAGTTTTATTTCCTGGGATAACTCGAAAGATTAATCAATGGNATACAGCAGAAGAGACTGAATAAAGCATAAAAGCTAGTTCTATTTCCTGCTGCTTACCCATCTGAAATAAGCCTGGGATAACTTGAAAGATTAATCAATGAATATGAGACAGAACTGGGAGTGGCTTCTAGTTTCCAGATTGTGTTCCTTCACAGTTGTTGAAAGACAACTTTATAGTCTTGATCTATACACATTTTTAATATCATTTATTTGAAGGAGTTTTGTATGAAAACTTTGCCTTTTTTTTTTTTTTTTAGTGATTGCAATATTTTTTAATAGAACATTTTGGCATACCTTTGAATACTGTTTGGAATACTATTAATTGGAATCCAAACCATATCTGAATTTTGGAGGTTTCCCCACTAGTTTAACAGATGTGGTAAGCAATAATTACATGCAAAAAATTCAACACTTAACCTTAACCCTCTGCTGTTTCTGGGTGGGTTTTTGGACAGAGGAGAAAATTTTTTGGGTTTAATGCAACTGTGGCAAATAACTTCTGTTCTGTTGCCAGAACATTATAGTGTGTTCCTCTTTGGGATAATCATCCTTTAACTTATAGAGTTTGTGTTTTTGCATAAACAATTTGTAGTTGCAGAAGTTCACAAGCATAGTCATTAAAATCTGGCTAATATAGGGCAATATAAGTGTGAGCTTAGACAGCTTGTGGTTACAGAAGATCATATAGATTTTACTGTACAAATGAAAATGTGGCATTAAGCTTTATTTTTCCTTTGTCAGCTTCTTAGTAATTTAATCCCATTTAATCAGACCTGATAGAGACAGTAATATTTTTCACTAGTAATTTCTAACTAGGAACATATTTTGCAGTATTTCTCTGTTCCTGCATTAAACAGGAAAAAACAGTTTGAAGATTCAGTGTTTTCTAAGTAGCACACTGGAAGTCAGTGACATGGTCAAGCGGAGATTTAGCATAAGTATTATAGTCCCAAACAACAGAAGGTCAAAAACATTTATTACTTTCTTCCTTGGCACGGCACCCAATACAATGAACAGCTCTTTCATGCTTTTGCAGAGTGAAAACAAAAAAAGTACTCAGAGAATGCTGGAGCATTCTCTATCTTGATTTAGGACATTATCTGCCATTATTTAAATCTCAGCTGCATCTTTGTACTCCTATTAGTGCTCCATGGAAAAGGTATTGGTTCTCAGGATGAGAAAGACTGCAGTGATATCGTTCTGGTGACTACACATCTACTGTGTCTCTACATGGAAATCTGGGAGAAAGACATGGCTGTTCAGGTGTGTCACTGTTGCTCTGCCTACTGTAAGCATTTTTAAGTTGCTGGTAAGAATTTTATTCAAATGGAAACATGAATTCTAGTGCTGCTTTGGTGTAGAGGCATGAGAGTGGTGGTAGGATTTCGACTTTTTCATCTGTTAGCTCTAAAAAACCTTTGGTTGCTGTGGCAAGGTGGTTTCTTCAGAGGAAATGTCATGAGTTTTTTGCCTCCCTAGCTTGGCTTTCTTTATAGGGGAAGCAAATGGCCTTTATGTAATTCAACTTCCTTTTGTTTAGTTCTTTCTGTTCAGCCTTACAAACCACAGAAATCTTCAGCTGAACAAATGGGAAGTCTAAAAACTGAGAGCAATTTGTTCAAGATAAGAGAGTTCTCTGTGAGATCACATTAATATGTGGTGTAAAATTAGCCATCTGAATTATGTCTTCAAATGCATAACATATTAAGTTTGACATTTCTTGCAATAATTTTTTAGTGGATTCAACAATCAAGGAGAGCAAATAAGAAAAGAGGAAGGAAAGGGAGGGGAACTGGAACATAGAAATCAGTCAAAGAGGAAAAGTTTTAGTTAAATCATCTCTGTTTCAGTTGAATAGATTAATTGTATGAATGAAGTGGCTTGCTTCAATAGCTGGCAGGAAAAAAATCTGATCTGTATTACTTTCCCATAAAACAGTATTTAAAGACGATTTTATTGAGGACTTGCCGAAGGCCTGGAAGAATAAAACCAGTCAAAAATAGTTTGAAAATGTTTTCAATCTAGGATATCATGTTTTAATAAAATGATAGTATTGATTTTCAAACTGATTTGTCAATCCCTTTGATTAAATTTTAATATAATCTTTGCTAACCTTTTTTCATTGGCTTTTAGAGTGAAAGAATCTGCTACGTTTTCCATGGATATGTACTGAGTTGTATGTGACAGAGCTCAGACTGTCCAGCTCTTCTTATATTAGCAGCTGATACTGAGTTTTGACAATTACAGGAACAACACAGAGGCATGTAGAGTTAAGATCTATAAGAATTGCTTCAGCAGAAGTTGGTTACACAAAAAAGACAATGAACTGAAGAGATTTCACACTTAGATGCAGCACATGCATGAAAAAAATCTGACTAATTGAGAGATCAGAAAAAAGTAACTGTAAAAAGGGAGACATTAGTATATGGGAAAGTTTCTAGAAGACTCTTTTTTTGCTTGGCTCTCTTGTTATTTAATATTTTCCTCTTTAACGAGTATTAGAATATAAAACCATTTCCAATAAATTTTATGTAAAATATGGTGCAGTAAAAACATGGTCAGATAGGTCCATTCTACACAGCAGTCTAGTTCACATGGTTGGCCTATACCTTATATTTTAGTACAGCTGCCTGTAATATTTTATGACTATGAGCAGAAAACAGTTTACTAGACAGGAAACCGAATCCCACAAAGAGCAAACAGTGATGTGCATTTCCTCTTTTTTTTTATGATTGATAACGAACTGGAAATGGTACACTCATGGTATAAATTTAGCCCTAGACCACACCTGCATCTGAACTACTATTGCTTTTCTGATTTTTTTTTTGTTCCTATTCATTTGATAATAGGATATTTGGAACCAAAAGTTTACACATTGATATTTACATTCCATTTCTTCCTTCCAAATGTAAATATTTTCATTTTTTCCCATTCTACTTCAACTAGTACCTTTTTCCAGATGGATTCAGCTGTTTCATTTTTCTCAAAGTCTTGCTCAATGAAGTATTAGCCTTGCTTCTAATGCAAAATCATCACTTTGTTAGAAGTGAGTCCATAATTTCCCCCTATTAAGGTTGAACCATAAAATTCTTTTTCCCTGGTTGCTTCATAGCAACAAGACCAAAACCTTGGTAGTTTTTAAAGTCTAATTGCAGTAGATACTTGATGCACTGTTTGACAGTCCAGGTAGGATTAAGCTGACTTTTAGACCACATAATAATTTCTCCATTAATTGCAACATGAATGAAATCCTGAAAATGATGAGTGGACTAGGTCAAGGAGAGGATACCTCTATCCTAATTACAAAATATGTTATTTTCAAAGTCATATTCAGCAGTCCTGGGTCATATTCAAGAGCCCTAGAAACTGCTTGGAATCTTCATTTGAAAGCTATTTTCTCTACTAGAAGGCATTGTTAAGCTTACACTCTGCAGTTACTTTATATTATATAATAACTACAGTAGTTAAAATGGTCCTCCTCAGTAAATCAGACACTAAGATGGACATTCTGAACCTCCAGTGCAAGGAGTCTATGCCTTTTCATTGCTTCAAAGGTACCAGCTGTTTTATTCCAAAACTTGTGCAATAAATATCCATTGCAATGGAAAAGCCCAGGATTATCCTATTACAAAAACAACGGCTAAAAAGCGGTACAGATGCTCCTAAGTTAGATATAAAATATTTGTTTTCTGGGGTCCTCCAGCTGGGAAGCAGCTTGGCAGAAAAGAACCTGGGGGTCCTGGTGGTCACCAAGTTGAACGTGAGACAGTAATGTTCCTGTGTGTCATGGTTTAGGTCCAGCTGGAATCTAAGCACCACACAACTGCCCACTCAATCCCTCTCTCTCCCCCCCATCCTCATGGGATGGGGAGAGGAATCACAAGTAAAACTTGTAGACTGAGATAAGAATAGTTCAATAACTGAAAGCAAAGTAAATAATAATAACAATAATAGTAAAAGGGAAAGGATAAAACACGGTTAAGGCAATGGAGCATTTCTCCTATGAGGAAAGATTGTGGGAGCTTGGACTTGGAGAAGTCTCAGGGGTGATCTTACACATTTATTTAAATACCTGAGGGGAGAGAGTAACACNCTGAGAGAGTAACAAAGACAGAGCCAGGCTCTTTTCAATTGTGCCTAGAAACAGGACTAGAGGCAACAGGCACAAATTGAAACACAAGATCTTCCTTCTGAATGTCAGGAAACACTTTTTTACTGTGAGGGTGAGCAAACACTGGCACAGGTTGCCCAGAAAAGTTGTGAAGTCTCATCCTCAGAGATAATTAAAAGCTGTCTAGACATGATGCTGCACAACTGGCTTTAGATGGTCCTGCTTAGCAGGGAGTTTAGAATGAATATTTTTAGAGGCCCATGGCATGGCTGAGGTCCAACCTCAGCCATTCTGTGATTCTGTGATTTAGTTTGGGAACTGATGGGAGTTCTGGTGTGACAGTATAGATTGAAAGAAATGGCTAAAATACCTTACCTCGACCTTTACCCTGGACCTTTACTGCCATAGCCAAACCATTGCAACAGTTGTAGGACTACTGAACCATGCAGCTCATGTACGTTCATTCAAATAAGGCTCACATGGATGGACCTCTCACAGTGCATCTCTATTTGCTTTTTTTGTTTTCTTCTCCAAGTCAAGTGGTCTTCAATGAACCCCTCACTGCTTTCATTTTCCTCTTTATTTATTCAAGCTGGTTAAACAGAGGCCGCAATATGAGTTTGTTTCTTCATTTAACTCTCTGAAAATAACTAATAGTGTTAGTGTGTGCTTTTTTTCATCCTATGCTCCAAGAATGAAGGGATTGATTTTGTGTTCATCAAGTAAACTGACTGATCTTGCAGTAAGGCTCAGTAATATACAATAATCATCCAGCACTGCTGCAAAAGCTTTCCTCCTCAGGCTCACCTGAAAGACCATGAAGGCTGGCTTCCTTCCATCCTCACTACTGTCCCTGGTGGTATGATCAGTGTGAATTTTGATTTATTTTGTAATGAGTGTCATACTTTGTGTGTGCATAAAATATGTATTACTAAAATAATATTAATGGAGCCTATGACCAAAAATATAAGATTGATGTCCATTTTGTACATAAAATGAAGAATCTGTTACTGTATGGTAGATAAAAACTTCTAAGTATATGACATCAGAAGGTGTTCTGGAAGCAAAGAAAAAACAACAATCCTTTTCTTTTCACATTCTAGTTTACTTAGGGAATAATAAAAATACCCTGGATTCATTTCTGCATTTCTGTATTTAAGCCAATTTCATTTTTATTCAATTCTACAACGTCCTCTTCGTAAACAACAGATGAGGCTATTTAATTGCTTCCACAAAGTTTTCTTCCTGTCACGTGAAAAGACAGTTAGACCAGCTCCTGTTAATGGTCTTGGCTTTATGAAAAATTATTCCCTTATTCCAATATTTAGTTCCATGACAATTAAAGATGAACAAATTTTTTAAGCTATTATATTATGATCAACAGATATAATTAATGATGGACAGAAAATCAGCATTGATATATCATTCATATATCAAGACAGGAGCAAGATGTTATGCATTCACTTGACAGCAAGTGATGTGAAAATAAACAAGGTAGCATAAATTAATATGAAGAAGAAATATGGAAACACTGAAATCAAGCATGTAAGTAGAGATTATTTTCATCCATATTGTTTTAAATTTCAAACAGGTAGCTCTTAATACTCTTTTGAGATTGGCTGTTAGAATGACTAAAGAAAGCCCTACACATTATCTCTTGTTTAATTGTTAATATGTTCTTTCAAATTACTTCAATTTTACCACACTGAAAGCAAAGATGATGCAATGACTGCAAGTGATTAAACTTGTAACTTGAATAATGTTCTGGGAAAATGGATGTGTCAGTATCATGCACAAGTATTATTTATATATATTATTTATATATATATTACTGTACAAGAGTGCTAAACAAACATAACAAAAAGGCAAATATATGGCCATATAGACTATGAGAGCTACTTTGAAGCAGTATTTCTGCTGCTCCTGCCCTTTTGAGTAACTACAGGGTCTTGTGACTAAAACCTTATGAAGCTTTGATTCTGCAATTCAAGAGCCTGGGTGGACGTATATATTAAAAGGGAGTTTTTCTGGATGGCAACCACTTTACTTATGAGATCAAAAAATGTGTGGTGGAATTGGTGCAAACATCATATTTCCCTGTAAAACCTGTTATTTTTTACTTAAAGAAACTTTTATGGGCTTGTTTTCTTGTTCTTCCTGAAATTAACAAAGGAAATGTTATCAAGGGCTTCCACAGACAACATACTGAATTTTTGAATCACTGTTATTTAGAAACATACCAGCCAACTCCAAGCACATCTTACTGTGGAAGTACCAGGTTGGTTCCTGAGACTTTTCAAAATAATTGTTGCATTGTTGGTCACTGAAATAATTTAGAGTTTTGATTAATGCAGGCTGGTAGGAAAAATGCATGAAGATTGTCAAATTACCATTTGCATTAGTATTTATGAAGATAATACTGCTTATAAACTCCTGATCTCCTCTGTCTCTGTACAAATATTTTGCTTTATTTCCATGGAGATAAATATGCACAAAACAACAAAATTCCTATGAGCGCATCCAGTGCATCTTAAAATCTTCTGAGCAAATTAGTACATCTATTGAAGCTCATTTTTAAACTGTATCTATCTGTGTATGTCCAAAGCAATGTGGCTTAAACATACAAATTAGTCTGCTGGTCTTGGCAAAGAAGAATATTTTCAATATTCTGTGTTACCCACTTCCTTCTCTATTTTTATTGTAATTTCCCTTGGGCACTGATTGCATCACGCCTCAAGTTCTGAATTTTTTTCTCAAATGCTGTGAAGTTACTTGTTACTATGTGCACTCCCTCTCAAGTCAATGGGACCACACGCATCAGCATATAGTAAAAAATCATTTATTTGCTCCTCCTTAAAAGTGCTGTTATAAGGGAGAACTGAGAACAATTTCTGCAACAGTGACCTATCCATTATTTCTAACTGCAGTAGAATATAAATTCCTTTTCCTGACCAACACAGTAAGAGAGAACTGATGAATAAATATTTTAACTATGTGTCTTCAAATTAAAAATCCATTTTGGAGGAATGGTTTTGTTCGCATTGCACAGATTACTATCTAGTCCTACCATTTGAAGGAGAACCTCCTAGGCTAGACACAAACATTTCTGCACTGATTATCACTGTTTTACTGTCCTGTTTAATCTAATATTTTCTTCAATTAAGATATGAATATTCATAAATGGGTACACAAATGTAAGCATATATTGTTCTAAACATTCCATCAGTTCAATTTCTAGGTTAGAATTTCAAAGTTCTTTAAAATACAGAGGTCGAAACTGAGAGATGCCTGGGAGAGATAGTGACCACTTTGCTTAAAGAGCTGAGGGAAATAGATAGTTTATGGTTGGGTTTTGTGTTTTAGTCCAGAAGAATTGGGGAAATAATAAAATAAAAAGAAAGAACATTGTAAGCAATGGAAAAGGAAATTCTTTAATCCTGGTTGTGATCTCATTGGTGGTGGAAAAGCTGCAGTCATTGCTGCTTTGGGACTATTTGTCTTACAGTCTGCTAAGTGAGGGTGGAAATAATCTCACCAGCATCAGTAACTCCCTCTCTGACCATGTGATCTGTTCAAATACAGTACAGGTGTATACCCTGAAGTGCAGAAAGAAAGTGTAGTAGAAAAAAAATTGTCTTCCTAAAATATTATTTTGAACAGGGTGATAAAGTAGGGATCCAGTCTCATACTATTCAATAATATTTACAAGTGCCACCAGTCATAAAGATACTCTTAAAGTATATCTTTAAAGAAAGGTGAAGGCATGTAAGAATATTTTTGTTTTAATTTTTACTTAATCAGTAAGATAAAAGGGCAACAGGCTGGGCAGGAAGTTTCTCTGAAATAACATGTTAATTCAGCTTCTTTTTTTTTTCTCTCTTGACATAATTCTCCTCGGTCCAATGAGTAAAACAGATTAAAAAGAAATTGTGCCTTTGTTGAATGGGTGGAAGTATAGCTCAAAAATGCTTGTTCAAGGTGATATTACAAAAGGTAGTAAAGAGTTGTATTTTAGCGATTCTTTACCAGGTAAGCAATTGTCTTTCTCTTTGGGAATTTCTTTTTTTCTTGAGCACTTTCGTTTGAACAATATGTGCAGTCATCAATATCTTCTGAGCAGCAGTTAGGAATAAATGAAGCTGCCAGGAGCATGAAAAAGAGCCTGGATGAGCCAGCATCATGAGACATTGATGACTGTACAGTGACACAGGAACTTGCCTTCTAGAGGGAACGTGACAGAACATGTCCCTGTATCCCATACCCACAATAATGGGCTATCAGTCATTACAGATATCTTGAGGATTACCACATGCTGAAGCTAGGCTGCTTACTGTGTGAAAAACAAGAGAATATGGGTAGCTCCCTGCCAAACACTCCTTCTATTTAAAATCTTACAGGATTTTTAAAAGAGAACTTACATGGGTTTAATTTTTAACTGAACATCCTGCCAGAATAAAAATGGTATAACAAGGGTTTTATAAAACATAACTAAAGACTGAAAAAATAGAAAATACCTACTTCTTAAATTTAGGTAAGACTGTTGGGTGCTTTTTGTGATGGAAGAGATGAGATTACTTGTAGTGGGGTGGGGGTGGGGAGCAGGACCTTTTAGGGACTATAGAAAGAGGAAGTTCAAATATTAAAATGATGAGATGTCAGAAGTTTCTTCAGTGAGTTGCTAAGAAGAGACACTGCACAAGGATGCAGGTTTTAGACTTTGCACAAAAGGAGAAAAGCACTCCAAACATGTACTTCTGTTGTAGTTAGTATCATTACTGTAGCATTACAGATTCTAGTGAGACAGAGATCGGACCTTGAGACATAGGGGCATTCTTCATGACTCCCACTCTGCTAAACACTCAGTTTCTGAATGTAGAGAAATACCATAAAGGTGTTATAAAGGAAAACCTTATTTTACCATATTTTGAGTTATTGGCAGAAATAAACACTTTATTGTTATAATTCCTTGACCATACTTCTGAGCTGTACAGGTTGGACCCAGCCACACCCAAGCTCCATCAGGAGTTTAGAAAGAAAGGGAGTTTACTCTGAACCTTGTGACTCAGTGAGAGGGTCTCCCTTACACTTTTGCATCTTTTGTCTTTGTTTAAATAATTCTAATCAATGCTTCATGCATGTAGTAAGCCATAGAGGGAACCCTGTCATCAAATGTGTTGTCACATTTTTATAAGGTTATATTAAAATATGTTTTGCTGATACCTTTGATGGTGATTCTTTGAGCAGCCCTAACCCACTCTTTCATGACAGATTGGCATAGTTGGCAGGATCCTAAATCAGGATTTGCAACAGATACTGAGAAGTGTTTCCTTGATTTGTGTTAATGCCATAGATAGATTTTACTAAAGTCACAGAATCACAGAAGTTGGAAGGGACCCACAAAGATCATCAAGTCCAGCTCCTGGCTCTGTACAGGACCATTCCCAAGAGTCACACCATGTAGGTGAGAGTATCATCCAAACAGTTCTTGAACTTTGTCAGTTTTGGTGCTGTGACCACTTCCCTGGGGAGCCTGTTCCAGTGCCCAACCACCCTCTGGGTGGAGTCCTTCAGGAATGCCCATTTCACATAATATTGTTCTTTTTGTTTTTCTTGTAGTTTTGTTTTTTTTAAATAGGTGATGGGTGATTTATAAAACTTCTTTTTTTACGCACACACAAAAACATATATAATATTAGAAATATATATACACATATACAAGTGTATTTGGATGACTACATGCTACTGTAGAGGTTTTAGACTTGCATATCAAAATGAAAATAGATACAAAGAAGTTTGGTATCACAACTGTATTTTTTCTAAAGTATACTTAATGTGATAGGCATTTACGACAAAACCTTTCTGCTTTAGTTCCTCTCCTTTTGAAATAAATGTCTCCACAAAAGTGAAACATTAATATTTCCGTAAGAGTTCAAACAGCATAGCAACTGTGCAGAAATACAGAGCAATATTTAAACCAAGCAATCCTGGAAGTCCAGTTTGATACTTTGTGTAATCTGCTTGCACAGCTAAGACCCTTATTTCCTTTAAGGGGATTCTTAGAACTTCTTCAAATTTAAAGTGTTACTAAAAAACACCCAAATAAACAAACAAACAAAAAAACTCCCCCAAAACTACAACAAGAACAACAACAAAACCCCTAGTGTAACACACTGTTCTGCAGCTTCTCATGTGGTGTGCAATTTATTTACTGTAATTGAGAGAGTTCATTGCCAAATACCTGGCATGGTTATTTATGACTTTCCATCACTCTTCATGTAGACACATGCAGTGAAAAGAAATTATTTGACTAAGGTGGAACTTGGGAAAAAAGTGTTTATTCCTTTGGAAACTGGAGTTTATTCATAAAGCCCACAGATTCAATTTCAAAAATTTTTGAAAATAATTAAACAAATGTGTTCTATGCTAAATTAAAAAATAAAGTTAATAAGTGAATTTTTGTTTATTCAGAATGAGTGTGAGTAGGAGGTGGTTACGTGCAAATTATTACTGATTGAAACAACGCGATCTTAATTGTTGGGTGGAAATGAGTTCTCTGTCTGTATTGAGGATTATGTCTCCTTTCTAGAGCTTGTATCTGACTTGAGATTTTATGTCTTGCAGCAGGTTTCTGAATTCTCTCCAGGCTCACGTTTCCTCTATTTTGCACATCCTCTCTGATTTGCATCTCCTTCCATATCATAGTAATCATCAGAGATGCAAATTCTTGTGAGTCTTTGCTTTAACAGAGAAAACAAGCTGAGATTTATAGAAATTATTGAGACTCTAGAATTTCCTTTCCTCTCTAAAATCTGTTGGGCTTTAGAGTATAAAGAGGGAGAAGGGTCAACATAGTATTTTACCTAGTGAAGCATATTGGTTTACTGAACATTGTCCTGCATTTGTAAGTGTTCAGCCTTAGGGATAGGTTTTGATATTCCCCTTTTATTGTACTGTAAACTTTAAGGTCACTGAGAAGTACACTTGAGTACAATTGGGATTGGTAGTAATTTTTCTGCAAACAGGCTAATTTCAGACTGCTTTCCACACAAACTTGAAGACTGGCTGACAGGCAGTACCCAGATTTCAAAATGCTGAAAGGGTTCAAACTGTCAAAAAATGGTGTTTGTCTTGGGGGAAAAAAGTATTTTTACACTGATACGGAAAAGGAATTTCTACTCAGCTCAAGAAATTACTTTTCTACCTCTAAGAAGACAACTCTATCTTGAAGTTTTTACATTCAGGAACCAAAAACTAAATACAGATAAGATCAAACTCTGGCTCATTTGGGGACTATTTGGAAATAGGGAAAGCACAGCTGAGAGCAAAAAAATCTGTTGAATTTGGGTCTCTGCCCATAGGAAAGAATGGCTGAGGCCAGTGTCGCTGTGTCACCCTGTGGTTTATCTCAACTCAGTACTGCCTCGGAAAAGGAGCCACTGTCATGTGAACCTCTCCAGTAACTCCCCTTTTTTTCCCCTGTTTTATATAACTTGTGTTGTGGCTTTCAGATTTATAAAGATATGCCAGTATTGCATGGCTGAAAGCATGCATATGAATGAGCATTGTAAAAAGTCATCTGAAGGAAATTATATAAGTACGTTTGCTTCAGATTTCTGTCTCTGTAGACTTGATTTTTTCAATGACAAAAAACATATATCCTGACAGATCTTATACTTTTTCCTTACTCTACTAACATACTTATGGAAGAGGAAGAGATCACTATATATTTCACATTTCTGAGCTGCAGCTCAGATATGATTCACTGACTACATTAGAATAATGCTAATCAGAAAAGAATGAGTTCAGCCCAGTCCTTGTCCCCTTGTTTCAAATCCTGTGTCCATCTCACGTATAATTTCTTTCCCTCTGTACCACTCCACTCATAACACTTTCTAAAACAAATCAAAGTTGAAAAGTTATTATTTCCAATATTCCTTTAGCACTGCCTACCATTCTAAAAAGCAAATATGATTTGCAAAGTAATATGTCAGCTTGGAAAGCACTGAAGAATGCATAATAGCATGACAATGAGGATGTACTTGACCTAGAAGGTCACTATACATCTCTTCCCAAGAACTCCTTTTTGTATGTATGTTTTTCTTTACAATGCCTGTCTCCTGAATTCTCAATTCAGTCATGCATAAAGCCATATGTTTTCTCATGTGTTGAAAGCAATTTCTGAATCTGCAAGGGAGTAGAAATGATTCTAAGATCTTGATCCTGTGAGGCTCTAATTGCATTGCACAGCCCAGAACATAGTGATATCTTCCCATGATCAAGGCACTGGTTAGAGGAAAGTGCAAGTAAGTGTTTCTTTTGGAGTAAAAGTGTAAGAGACTATTATGAATGAATGGCATAAATTCATAGACTATTTCTAATTTTTCACATAGTAATTGGTAACCTACTGATAATATCCCATCTGCCAGGGATGTTAAAATGGATTCTTGAAAAATGTAAAACCCAACAGGTCTGTGAGAATGTTAATAAATGACTAGAGATGAGATAGCTTAAAATACAAATGTTCTTTCCCATAAAGTAATCAACCTGTGTTCCAAAAAACAGAGGGATCTACTAGCAAAGTTTCAGGCTGAAAGCTGTGTGTCTGAAAGCAGACCTTGTCAGCAGTGAAGTCTCTGAGGAGTGGCAAATCCTGTCATGATGTGATTAATTCCTAGTTCTGGTTTCAGTGGCTGATGTTTCAAGTATACTGCTTGAGATGTGGGATTCTCTTAGGTGAATCACAGACTCATATTTAAAAGGTCTATTTATCTCATCCATCATTCAGCAAGGATGAGCATTTTCTCAAAACCTATTCCACTATGTAGCTGGTCTCCTAGCAGGACCTTCCTAATTTCAGATTCATTTTTTTCCTGCCTGAATTTTAACGCTTACTCCAGTTGAGCCTCAGAAGGAATTTTTTCTAGTCTTACTTGGCCAGACTTCCAGTTTGGCAAAGAATTTATTTGGCAAGGTCAAAATCTGTTACTGAATAGGCTTTAGAATCTGTTGGCTTTAGGCTTTAAATCTGTTGCTGATTTAGGTTTCAGACTAATTCCATACCAGGAAAATCTGAAATCCCGCAGTCTTGCAAAAGAAAAAAAAGGTAGGGAGGTGGGGAAAGCACAGACAGCTCCTTTGATATGCTCTTTCTTATCTGACAGGCCACAAGCAGTCTTACAGGTGATTTATGACTAAAATCCTGCAATGTTCTGTGTTGTGTAGGTAAGTTCACCTCAAGGGACTAGGGACACGACTTCAGTGTACAGTAGAAGAGGGTGAAGAGATGTACCCAGCTGGTACTTCCACATGATGTAATTACAAGCTATGTAAAGACATGAGTCTCTGAAAGCCATAGATCACTACCATAATGTAGCTGGCCCTAGCTAGTTAGGTTTATCTGCAAGGCTAATTAGCTCATATGCAATGCCAAACAACTGAGGCTATGATGTTTTCAGCTCTGGAGCAGGCTCAGCTGACAGCAGGCTGGAGCTGTCTTTGCTGTGCAGATGTGCAAATACATGCTAAACTGCCTACTCCCTGAAGAAAGGACCTCGATTCTCCCGCAAGAGTGTCAAACAAAGCCATCAGCCATAGGTTCAGTTTCTCTCTCTAGCCTAGTATCTCCCTAACTAAGCAAAATGGAGCAACTTCAATGTGAAGGCTTGAACAGCCGCAGATAAAATGTTTATAGCAGGTAAAGGACTTAAATTTTTGTCTTCCACATCCCAAGCAAAAACCTCACTAGAACCTATTATTCTGGTCTTACTCTGTTGTAGGTGTGTTTATTTTTATAGTCTCGGTTGCATTCTATTTCAGATAATCACAGTCCAAATAATTAACACTGTAACCATTATTTGCAGTTCGAGAAAAATAGTATTTTATTCTCTGAAATTCTCTTTGCACAATATTGTGCAAAGGATTTGCTCTGCCCTCTACATGCCATTCATACTGTGGAAGGATATAAGTGATCTTTTGAGAGATGCAGACTGAATCTCCTGAGGCGTTCAGTAAGGGTTTCTGGCTGCATGTGACTGGCAGCGTATGGTGTATTTTTTAGATATTTATTTCTCAGGTTTCTATGAGTGCTTCAGTTAGTTCTTTAAAGCTAGAAAAAGTACAAAGTATTCTGGATTGGCTAAATTCAGCAAAGACTAGGCTATGTGAACTGAGTTTCAGATATCTGTCTGTACAGAAAGGTGTGATTAAGAAAAGAAGAAAAACTAGCTAGACTAGGATAGAAGAACTGAATTTGAATACAGGAAAGAGAAGTTAAAAAGGAATCCTTAAATAGTTGAGATAAGCTTTAGTATCCTCATATCTGTATTTGAACTAGACTCTTGAACATTCATAGCCTGTCTATCTCACATCTATGCCCCTTGAGATATGCTTTGTATAATTCATCACTTAGGGAGTAATACATTTGTAAGAGTTGATGTTGATGTAGATCTATCCTTCGTGGGCTAGCTAATACCAAACAGTGAGTCTCCTTCTGTGTATGGGAAAGAACCTTTGCAGGAGTGCACTCAACACATTCCATTTTGTCTCAAGACTCTCAAAAAAATTTTTAGTGTCATGCTCTTTCTGTGGTATTGGCTAGAAGTTCCTGCTTGCTATATAGTGGTGTGCAGAGTTTATTTTAGTACTAGATCTATCACAGTGACAGAATAGTTTTTTATTCTTTCTTTTATCTCTACCAATTCCCCTAGGGAAAATTTTCATTAAATTATTGAAACAATTATGGAAGGCTTGGTAATAGAAAACAAACCGAGTGGAGTATGAATCCCAGCTAAACCTTTATGTATATAAACCTCTTTATCTTAACGTATCTTGCAAAAGATTGGAAGGGGGACTTTTTACTGATGAGACTTCAGATACAATGGACAGCAGATTTTTTCCTAGTTCTCATATCCATTTTTATATCACTAAATTTGCTCTTATATCATGTCTTTGAAATCTCAGATGACTCAGACACAGACAATTTCTCGTAAATTCAGTGCAAGTTGGCTGAAACCTTAACATCTGAAGGAGTCTTAACAGCTTTCCAGATCTGACTTGTTCAAAAAGCTGTTCAGACATGACCTGCTTAATTCCTCCAACACTTCAATAAAATATTTAGATAATATAAGTAATGTTTTAAAGGTGAACAAATAACTCAGAATACTTTATTTATTGCCAGTTGTATATTTCTGTAAATTAATTGTTTGTGAACACATTGCAAATATTTTACACATGCATTATTTGAAGAATCTGATGAATTTCTGAACACGTTTTTTATTCAATGAATCACAAATTACTGAAAAAGTAGTATTCAGGATGTTGAAGATGATATGGGGTTGCTTAGCAATGATGATCATGTGATACTGTGTAATTTGATGATTATTGTATTTATTATATAAATCGCCATCATAGTACAAATTTTGTAATTTACAATTGCATAAAACATTGAATTTCTTCTTTTTTTCTGTATAGAACTTCTGTCTGGCTAATATCTCTTGATGGTAGATCCAGTCTAACATGTCCAACAAACATTGCCTAGAAAGGCAACCCAAAATGATTGCAACTGAATACAAGCACATTTTCAAAATCATAATCAGGGTAATATTTCTCCTTAAATTTGGCTAGTTATTGTCATTTGATATTACTAAAGAAAAGAAAAAAAGCAAATAAACCAAAGTGATATCAGGTTTTGGCCACTAATATTCTCAAACATTCTCAAACACAGCTGTATTGTTGTAGGTATGAATTTCTTTCTAATGAAAGAAACTTAATCCACAACTGAACTCTCACCAAGTATGTAATAATATCCCAAATGAGTGTTTATTTTTAAAGCCTAAAATCTAAAAGTTAAACCAAGTTGTTATGTAGGCAGTGGATGTGCAGTCTAGTGTGACAAATCCCACTTCTAAGAAAAACTCACTGTGTTGTAACAGCATTCAGCTCCTCCCTCATCTATTTCTATAGCAGAAATTCAGGCACATTGAAATGTGCAAAACCAGAGTTTTTGTCTCACTAAGTCTATGAAAACTATTTTCTGTGCCTCTGCCCCAGCCTCACACAAAGCTCCTGCCTGCAGTCACCCAGAATTACCTTCTTTGCTTCTTTACATTATAGATGGGACAACCTCCCTCAGAAGTCGTAGGTTTTTTTACTTGACAATTCCAACATATATTATGTAGGGCTTAGAAATTAAGCTCCAAGGGGAAAACGGGGCAGGGGATAAGATTTTTGTGCCTTATCCATTCTCCACCTACGGAGGGGAACTTAGTGCCTTTTGGACCTGAGAGATCTCCTCAGGTTCCCTGTTTAGCACTGAGCTCAAGGAGACAGCAGTACTGGCTTTGTCAGGGTATGACCAGGTGCTGCTGTTGCACCACGAGGAGCCAAGTTCATTGATTCTTGTCTATGTTTAACTCTCATAATTAACAACAAAAAAAAATTTTGTGGGGGAGAGGGTCTTGAAATGTTGGTTGCTGCTGATGTCATCACATCTGAAGCAAAAGGACTGCCCATTTGAGGAAGAAGGTGCTACTGCTGTATCAATGCATTCCCTAAATCCATATACACACTGCCTGGTGTGTATTTTACCCAGAGATTTTAGCAGTTGAGAACCTAACACTGCTAAACCTGTCAGCCTCCTCAGCCTGTTCATCATATGATGTGCCCACACCTGCAACTTCTCTCCTAGAGCGACACTGGAAACCACCACAATCCTTGCCTCCGAAAACAAACATACCTATTATGGTCTAAAATTAGGATGCTTTTCCTTCCCTTCCACCTCTGACAGAAGTCATAAAACTAACAGGGACACCTACCAAAATCCAGTAAGCTTCTGTTTATATACAGGCAAGGTCTGGTGTTAGTGTTCTTTGTAGGTGAAAAAAGTAGGCTTAATTATTTGTTCCCGCACTGCTATGTTTAAGGCACAGTCTAAATGTGGCTGTGTTAAATGTGGCTATGTCAAGACTGGCACAAACAGAGCTGGTGAGAACAGAAATAGTTTCAACTAAAATTTAGGGTTTACTTTCTTTAGACAGGAAAATATTTTATCAGTGCCTATAAATCTGATGTAAACCCTCTATCCTCAGATTATATATATACAGGGGAAACCTAAGGCAGTATGCAGAGTTATCATAATATAGATACTGGGACTTAACCAAACACTGCTTCCTGGCTTGATTCAAAATTCCTCAAAAGCAATAGAAAATCTCCTTTGACTTTGAATAGCTCTGGGAAGGTCCATACTAGTCATAAGAGACCCTAAGTATTTATCTGTACGTTACAGTTAATTGTTTGGTTATGCAAATAGGAAGTGTTTCCTGAGTTTCATGAATGTTTGCATTTTGGAAAGCTCACCTGCTCTTCTGGGGCTTTAAATGTTTTATTTAATAATTCCAATATGCTGCATAGAAGAGAGAGTGGATGAGAAAAGATGGGGGCTAAGAAAAAGGAGAAATGACTGGAGACAAGAGAGAGAAGACAAAGTAGAAGTCAAGAAGCAAAATCACAAGGAAGAAAATGAAAAGACAGTGGGAAGGGTAGTGAGGGAGGAGAGAAAGAGTATATACTGGAGACAGCTTAGGATAAGCTTGATTTGTTGTGTAATTGCAAATGAAAGAAATGAAACTGGGAATAGAGAATCCTTAGCACAAAGATGGCAGCTCATGGTCACATATATCAGTTTCAAGGTCTTCTTGCATGGTGTGTGCTGGGAAGGCGTACCAGGGGGAAGGAGGGGTGGAGACAGACAGAAGCCACCTAGAGAGAGCATGTGTCTTCCCTTCTCCCCTCAGTTTCCCCTGTATTCCCCCCACCCCCAGCCCTCTACACAGCTGCTTATGACTCAAATGTCACCAATGCATTCTGTGTGTCTCTGCTGCACGCTTGGACAGCTGGTGGCAGCTGCTGTGTGCAGGTTTCCTGCTCCATCTCCAACAACAATATAGTAACTAACTGGGTACAGTGGCGTTAAAGTTGCCAGTGGGGACTGGCACTGTGATTTGCTGCCTATGCACTGCTGGGAGATGTGGGTCAGCCAGAGACTACGTGCATTGGGGTGGTGCTAGGAGCAAGAGAGCTTATGGAGCCACAAGGTCTGCCACAGGAGAAACCTTGCTGTAATATGTTTCTTAAGACCTACTTGAGTGATTCTGGCTGTTAAGGTTTTTGCCTGTGTTGGATTTAGTGAGTTGTTTAGGGATCTGGGGCAAACCAGTAAAACAGGCTGATGAATCCACACGGTAGGTGCCAATCTGGGTTGCTGCCTTTTTTAGAAGTAAACAAGTAGGAACCATTGTTCATCTTCCTAACTCTCTGCAGGACACAGGCTGTAAATTACATCTAGGAACAAAAGGTTGATGGGAGTAGAACCGGGCTCTCAACTTCCCAAAGGAGTGCTTTGCCCTCCAGCCAAAAGAGCAGCTTTTCTTGCTTAAACTGGCACAGGCTCTTCTTATGCCTTCCCATCAGCTCCCAGAGCCCAAGAAAAGTGTGCGGTACAAGATCTGCCACAGTGAAGCATTTACAATCATTTCCATTACAAAACCTGTTTTCAGGATTGATAATGAAAATTAAATCTAGTCTGAAATTGAATCCAGTCTGAAATGCAGGAAACGAGATTGCAGTCCAGGGATAAGGAGGAAATCTTATTAGAAATAACATATTTTATTGATATTACAGATAAGTGGGTATAAAATCCTCCCTGCTCCCACAAATCTGATTTTCAGCCAGTCTCACAGATCACCTGCAGAGTCTATGCAAAATATACACAGCCATGACCAGAATTACCTAATGAGATTTGTGCTTTTTGTATTCACCAAGACTGTGTTCTTCAACTCCCCATAATATGCTTGAAATATCTACCAAAGTATGTTCAGAAAATTGTTTTTTATTGAAAAAAAAAGTATTTCTGGTAGTAATAGAAAAAATATTTCAAATTAGGAGCTTCCTTTTTCATAAATTTCTGGTTTTCATAAGAGAAATGCAAGCCATTTTCACAGAAACAGAATTCCATTCTAGCTTTCTTTCAATTTTTCGCATTTGATAGTGAAATCAATCTCCATTGGTACCTTTTTTTTCCATCATAACTACAGGTTCCTTCATATACATTCATTTTCTTCTCTGTCCACATAATAAAATTCATATATATGTTACGGGGAGAGGTTGTCCCACTGAGTTCAGTGGAATTTTGGTCTTTCAGTTCAGCCAGGCCAAATTTTCATCCCCTATAGGAATTCTCAAAAAAACATCTTTTTATATCACTATAAGCCATGTGTGTTCCTTTTCTAGGCTGCAACACATGTACTCCTTAATAAGATTTCCAGCAAAATTAATTAGTGCTGACTACAGCTCACATATATGATAAAATCACAAATGAGTTATTTTGGTGTTGCTGTACTATATTGTGCCATCAGAGATTCAGTATTCAATGTGTCAAAGGCGTCATGGAAAAAACACTTTTTAAAATGCTGGGGGGTTATCCTTTTTAGTCTTATTGTTTCATTCTCTTTTAAAAACTTAATTCATTTGGCATCATTAATTATTTTACAAATTTTTGGTGCCACTATTTTAGCTGCTTGTTGCAAAGGGAATAAGCAAATTCCGAAAGCTCAAATATTTAACTATATTAATAAGTTCACTTAAAATGGTGCTCTGCTGCATTTCTTCAACTACAGATTTGCTTTAGATTTTTCTGTTCCTATGTACTAAGATTATTCCAAACGAAAAGAAAAGTTATGTATTTCTCACAAAGAAATCTCCAAAACCAAACCAAGCCAAACAAACAATCAAAAATCCCAAACCCACTTTTTTCCAGAGTGGTACATCTCCTTTAACTAAATTTTCTGGGTGGTATTAGGCCCTGCAGCCAGGCTAAATTTCGTCTGCTGTCTACCTCAGACCAACATCTGTTGACCATGTTTGGGTGGGAAAGAAGGAAGTACTTTTGTGTCACTTTTTTGTTGGAATGCAAATGTGTGTCTTAGGTTGATGTGTAAGCAGGCAGACGGAATGTGAAATGGAAAAACTTACATGTTATATAGATACAGTTCATTACTATGTTTGTGATTTATCACATGAAATGACATACCATGGTCAATTATTTTTCTTATTTACATCTGTCTTTTCCTTTTTTGTTGGGTACTAAGCACCTACATGCACCATTTCTAAAGTTTTATAGGGAAACAAACAAGACAGAGTCTTTCCAAAGTAGAATGCCACCCACACCTGCCACACGTGCAGAAGCACTGACTATTTTCGTTTTTTTCCATTCTCTATCACTATGAATACAGGACATTAACAGACAGGTAATTTACATTCATCAAAAATAAGACTCAAAATTACCTAAATTTTAATTTAATATTCAATTCTTCTGTTTCATCCATAGGTATGACTTTTAAAGGTAGTTTAGCAATTGAAGAAAAAGATATGCTTAGTAAATTTAAAACATTTATTAACTGTGCACCAGCATTTGAAATCCCTCTAAACTTCATTCATGTATTTTGATGTCAAAACATTTATAGGTATAAATGTACAGGAATTCACAGAAATATTTCTCCTTCCATTTATATAGACAGTAAGGTGTATAGGAGATTGCTTTTTAATTGCTTTTGAAGCCATTTCTTTCAAAAGAAAAAGTAGTATATTAACTGAAGAAAAGGTTTTTTATCTGTAATTTCAAAGTTGCTAGCTTCTTAATGAAAAGATTCCCCCATGTTTTAAGGAAAGATTTTTCACTTTAACTTTGTCCTGTCAGATATTCTAGACCTGTAGGAAAAACCTGTTGGAACCTGTTGTTAAAAATTTGGATGGTTGAGGACAGGATAGCCAGCCATCTCAAAGTCAAAAGTCAAAGAAAAGGCAAAGTCCTGAAAAGTTCTTTGTGTTGGAACTTCTTATGCCTGTGGCTGGAAAGACCTATCTGTATTTTTCCATTGTTTGTGTTCACAGAGATTAAAAATTAACTAGACAATTCTTTCAAGTGGGAAGATCGACAGAATGTTAATCTGATATAGGAGTATTCATTCCAAATTTGGCAAGTGAAACAGAAATCAGGGCATTACTGGCTGTCAGGCATTGACACATGTTGATTGTTACAGGTGAGATGTACTGGCTTTGGTGATCCCTGACAAACCCCTCATTCCATGGCACACAAACCACTGCTGCAAGTCTGCAGCTCTGAGGAGGGGCGAGTGCATGGAGACACCACTGGAAATCACTAAGGCACACAACAGACACCCCTTTTGCTTATCTGCAGAGACCTTGGGGTTTTCACCAGGGACTTCACGTGGCATCTAGAGTCACCCAAATCCCCACAGTGCAATGAACATCTGTCCCTCAGGAACTGAGACCCTGTCTGAACATGAAAGATGTCATACTTTTCATCCTCTTTCTCTGCTTTGTGAATTGCAAATACAAGGAATAATTCCTTCTGTGCCTCATAACATCAGTACAATAAAATATCAACCTTAATACTCAGTATCACTGCTAGTACTGGCATTATTTACTACTCTTGCTGGAGCAGCCTGTGAAGAGAAGCCTGTGGGATGTGCTGTGGGAGACTGAACCAGCTTAACTTACCTGCTGCATGAGGTTGTCCTCTGGCAATGAGTAAAACATTGCAGAAAGCTTCGTTGCAGAGCAGGCATTTTACTTGGTCTAAATTGACCTGTAAAAAAACCCACAAAAAAACCCCAACAAAATGATGAGGTGGGACTAAATAAGGAAAATATTTTTGGGAAAGATCTGGGGTGTTATAGATGCTTTGCTGGAGTTCAGAATCTCTACTGGTTTTTTTGCAATAATGAAGAGATTTTAAAATGAAGGAGGGAAAGCTTATAACAAACAGTGCATTTTTCAGCTAACTCAGGAGAGATTACACAATTTTTCCTGCAAGCACAGTAAGTATAATTTTTCACTGTACTTGTGTAAGAAGACGTTTAGTGCCTCTTTAAAACTAAAGTGTGNCCCCCTCCTTCTCCTACTGCTGGGTAACTTTTGTTGCAATATGGGTGTGACTTTTGATGGAGCTCCCCCTCCCAGTTATGTCATTACTTCAGTTCCTTTGAATAAAAAGTGCAGCAAACTTCAGACTCATTGACTGCAGGCTTAACAAGCGTCGGGGCTTTTCTTCTTCCTGCAGCTTGCGAGGATCTTTGGATTTTGCAAAACAGTTCCAAGAAAACAATGGCCAACTTCTCCTTATGGGCAACTTTTGGATTATGTTTGCTGAAGCTTTGTCTAACAGAAACACGTAAGTTTTTATGAATGAAAACACTTCTGATTGTTAAGTTTATGCTTCAGATGGTAAGTGCTCTTCTGCTAGATAGCTAACAGCTTTCCTGCATCTATATAGTTTTATTATTTTTGAGTGTTATCAGAGATGCTTTAGAACTGTACTCTTGGTTGTGCTGGTCAGAACAATCACAGAAAGCTGTGTATGCTTGTAAAGGGCAATTCCAGATCTGTAAAAAGTAAATTGTAGATCATTAAAGTGAAGTTTAAACTAAGAACAGAACTACCTTAGGGAATTTAGAATGGCTCTGTTAAAGATCATTTCGACATGTAACTGCTGCTACATACTTAGTTTGCTCTCACAGCTCCGTTTCAGACTATAGAGAAAAGATGGGGGGAGGGCAAAATGGGGGTGAACACCCCCTCTGCCCTTACCCCTTCAGCACACAACAACTGCATTCTTGAGTTTACAAGAGCTGAACCAACAGCTAATACATGCTGAATTTGGACACAGCTGAACAGAAGCAAAACTGCAGCGATCTGTGACTGAAATGTGATGAGCTTTTATGCCAAACATGCTTGTTTCTGACTTTCTAAGGTTTCTTTAGAGCTGACTGATGAGATTTAGGAACAAAGGGGGTTAGAAGTGACCACAAAATTCAGTCGTGTAACTTACTGTAGCTCAGTTATCTGCTTCAAATATTTGTATTTAAAAATTAAATGTTAATACAGAGAAAAAAATAACAATTCTATGTCCAAAAGGACAAAAAGCCTTTGAAATTTCACATGGTACAGGCTCAACCATGTTTTAGGGAAATGACCATACTTCTAACAGACTCTCACTGTGACTGCAACTGCCTCAAGGCATTTTGTGGTTAGGGATAACAATTGCACTTCTACATTATTTTTCTACTCATCAGTTCCAGGAGTCTAACAAAATGCATTTTTCATGGCCATTGTCACCCAAGGGCTATGTGTGTGTATGGTAAATATATATCTAATTTGTTTGAGCAGTAGTGGATACTTCTATAATGGTTGCAGCACTGGCGGGCTGTGAATGGGTGTGTCAGAGTGAACAAGTTCCCAGTGCATCTGTGATAGCTGAAGCACCCTCATTGCTTTTCATTCTAAAATTTTTTGTCTGTTGTACCAAAACACTCTTGCTAAGACCAGGCATATGGACAAAACCTTAAGGGAAAGGACAGGAAGACTGTAGACAAATAAATATGTCAGAGGTGTGTTTAAAACCTTGGCTTGGTCCAAGTCTGTGCAATATATAAGTATTATAATTATTTGTTTACCAACTGCTGAACCGATTTAGTGTCCTAAAGAATCAGGGTCTGCACTGACTCTGGGAGTAATGCACTTTAACAGTGAGGCATAACAGAAAGCCCCATAATCTAGTCTTCAGCATATACAAAAAGTANGAGCAGTAGTGGATACTTC
Organism: Pachyramphus minor; assembly: GCA_013397135.1. Taxonomy (NCBI): domain Eukaryota; kingdom Metazoa; phylum Chordata; class Aves; order Passeriformes; family Tyrannidae; genus Pachyramphus; species Pachyramphus minor. The sequence goes on along the minus strand of VYXB01007186.1, from coordinate 718,959 downwards.
TATAATGGTTGCAGCACTGGCGGGCTGTGAATGGGTGTGTCAGAGTGAACAAGTTCCCAGTGCATCTGTGATAGCTGAAGCACCCTCATTGCTTTTCATTCTAAAATTTTTTGTCTGTTGTACCAAAACACTCTTGCTAAGACCAGGCATATGGACAAAACCTTAAGGGAAAGGACAGGAAGACTGTAGACAAATAAATATGTCAGAGGTGTGTTTAAAACCTTGGCTTGGTCCAAGTCTGTGCAATATATAAGTATTATAATTGTTTGTTTACCAACTGCTGAACCAATTTTTATTTTATGAGCTGCCTGGAGTGTCCTAAAGGATCAGGGTCTGCACTGACTCTGGGAGTAATGCACTTTAACAGTGAGGCATAACAGAAAGCCCCATAATCTAGTCTTCAGCATATACAAAAAGTATGTCAAACAAAACATAAACCCCCCATGGGGCATATGTTTCTTTAATGGCTCAGTAAAGTATTAGACTATAGCTAAAATATATTTTAGTTGGTATGAGCTACATTCCAGCATGACTTTGTAGTCAGTAATGACTTCAAAACAGCAGTTGATGGTAGTGTTTTCCTTTTTAAGCCAGTGATTTTACAGTGTATCACAGACTAATGGTCATTGCTGTTGGAAAACTCCTGAAATGAATTGGAATTTTGATTCTTTTAGTACAGAATTTAATGAAAATAAATAGGACCTGGTATGACTGCTAACATGATTACAGAAGGAAAGATCAGATACAATGAAAGCTAAAAAACTTATTCATCCTGAGTTCTGTGCTGTTCTGACCATACTGTCACTGATATATGAGCCAGGTGTACTCTTGATGTTGATATGACTTTTGTTGTCTAAGTCTGGACCCAGGAGGATACAGATACTGACATCTTGGTGAATGTTTCTGGGGCTGATTTTCTCCAGTGAGCACTATGTATTTGAAAACATTTCTCCCAAAACTTCCTTGATTAACATAAATCCTAGAATTTTGACCACCAAACTGGAAGAAACCAGAAGAAACTGGAACAGAAGTAGTAGTAAAGATGAAATGGAAAGAGGGAGAATGAGTCTACCAGTGGGAGGGAGGAGCGTAGCTGTTAGCACTGGAGAGGTTGTCCAGAGTCCTACAACAAGGTAAAGCTCTGAGGCAGAGCTACTATAGTTGTCCGTCAGTCACCAAGGACGAGACCTGCCTGCCTCTTGGTTTGCAAATTTTTAAATAAAGCAGTTTGAAGAAGCCCTTTGTGCTAGTTTATTTTCACTCAGTCCTTACAGTGTGTATCTTGGCTATTTTCCCAAAGCTACAAAGTAACTAGACTTTATTAGCATTCACTTGAACTTTCCATCATTGTTTAGTGAAAGGGTTATATGGCTCCCCTTGAAATACCCTCACACATAGAGCCAACAAACCATGGCAGAGGATTGTCTTGCAGTCTTTGGAGAAATGTTTGATGATTCTTTAGTTACTGATGTTCTTCACCACAATGAAGTGGCATTACCTTGAAAACAGGATGTCAGAGAAAGGCCTTAATGAGGACAGATAGCATCATACAATTGAGGAAGAACTTTTCAAAGTAAATGCTTTTAAAACCACTAGTAGCTCCAGCCAAAGTTAAACAAAATGTTCATCCTTACGTGGCATATCCTTCTTTTCAGAACAGTTCCCATAGGCCTGAGTTATTCATTTGTCACCTATACATGCATGAGGTTCTACTGTATTAAGAATGTGCCAGCAGGATGAGACGATGATAGACAGATAAACACCATGAGCTCATTACTGCTAAAATACTTGTTGAAAAGATGTGATAATTTTAGTTCTGAATGAAGTTGACTGGTAGTAAAATGTGCTGTAGAGAGGCAGAGAAAAAAAAGCTTTTAAGAAGAGGATTAATCAGTCCAAGAACTTAAAAGTTTTTTGGAATTCCAAAGATCCTGTAAAAAGTCTTCTCTATCTGCTTTCTGGTCTTCTTGCCTCATATTTCTGTTCCAGAATGAAGGGATAAATGTTTGAAAATACAGCTGAGATAGAAGATGATATGACATGTATTCAGTTATTTGTAAGTCATTATTTGGGTTTGTGGGTTTTTTTGGTTGTTGGTTTTTTTTTTTTTTCCCCCCAAGAGAATGCTATGGGAGAGACTAAGGGAAGGAGTTCAGCAAAAGTCTCCTGTAAAACTGCTTTTTCCAGGACCAAGGCTAAATGTACATAGTTGCCTGTGAAATATAACTTCACAGAGAGGATAATCCTGAAACAAACATGACCCACCACAGTAATCTTGCCTAGTTTGAAAACAATACAACATTGTACTGGAACATTTAATGGTGTTCAAAACACATCGCATTTTAGCATCAGCTGACATCTGAGAGCGTGCTTATCAAATTTAATTTTTCAGCATTAAACTGACTTCTTAAACTAGAGAAGTTCAAATTTCCAAGTCACTACCAAGTAATACATCTGTAGTCTATTTTGCTCTTCACCTTTACCTGTCAGGGTTTCTTTGTGATGTACCTGGTGGTTTGGACCATTTTCACTGGGTTATCGATCACTGTAGGCGTGAAGCCAGTTTGGTGTAGCTGCTAGTCATTTTCCAAACTAGACCAGAAGTCCATCAGCTGTTAACACACAGTTGTCTCTCATTCCCAGAGAGGTAATAATAATTTCAAAGCTGTCAGACACGTTGTTGGTTAGTGACCATTACGGGTGCTGCTAATAGTGGTGGCAGAGAAGACTGTGTCAGTCCTGACTGTTTATCTGTTTCCTCCCCCTCAATCACAAGCCTCCCTACAGTGCATCAGCAGTAATATCAGTAGCAGCTGGCTGTGATTTTCCTCCCTTGCCACGGCTGCTGGAGCTGCCCCCGCCCAAGGGACGGCAAAGCAGCTCATCATATGAATGAGTTTGCAGGCAGTAATGTGAAATAGCAACTGAGAGAAAGAGGGGTTTTCCTTGGAGAATCTTTCCAGTCAGACTGAAAGTTCAGCTAATTGTAATTTAAAGTTCAAACCTCCGTGACTGTTTCCTGCCTAACGAAACCTCCAGTCATTTTTTGAGTCTGTGTCTTCAATTAAGAACATAATTGAACTCTCTTTTGTAAGCACTGGTTTTGGGACTTTCCAGTTTCTCTGCATGACAACACTGGCAACATTATATAATCCAGCAACCTTATTTCAGTGCCATAATATTCAATTTCATACTGTGAAACAGAAAAACAAACAGACAATCAAACAAATAAACCCAACAGAAACGACCAAAAGGAGTTGAAGAATAATCCATAGTTTTAGTAATTACTAACATGGAAGCACAAGCATGGTATAAGTAAAAATCACAGGGAAGACCCAAATTTTGTTTACATTCGGATTTTGAAAAATGCATTGCTTCACTTTTTTCTCTTTTCTATTGATGACTGGCCTAGCTCAGTAGCTGGAAGCTTTAAGGGTCTGTGTTGTATCTTAAAAAAAAAAAAATGGAAAAAAGTCAGATGCAGCAGCTGTAGTAATATTTCCATCTCTCTTTCTGCTAATGATACTTACTGTTCCAAAAGCAATGTGAGACAGCTATAAAAGAGATTGCCAGGGTACAGACTGACAGCTGCCTAAGAAAAGGCATTAGCCTGCAATCATCAACTACACAATTAATGTCTGTTTTTCTAAATACCTACCTTCGTAAATAAGATTTTGCCTCTGACAGAACATATAATAGTAAAGAAAAAGTTGCTGTGGCATAGCTTTTGTTAATTATGTATGTCTCACAGTGACAGCACGTTAGCAAAACAGGTTCTCAGAAGTGTATTTCCCTAGGGGGCTTTTTTATTGTTATTTTTGTTAATGGATAGGTGTCTGTAAAGAAGCAGGGTGTGGTATGTGTGGGTAGTTGTAATGAATAGTTTCTTGCAGGATTCCCATACAGAAGTGAGAGGTTAACTGAAGCTCAGTGTATGTTCTATGGCCATTCAGAACCCTGTGGGCAGATGCAAGGGAGCTCAGTCCAGGCAGCGAGCAAGTTGCTATCCAAATTGGGTCTAAAAGTCAAGCACTAGACTTAATTTGGCAGCCTCTCTGAGAGAACATATCTTGCCACCAGGGAGGCTTATCAGCAAGGGATTGGTATCCTGCATGCTAGTGTGGCTGCAGCTGTTTTCAGAGAGCAGACAGAGCCCACATGCCTACTCAGAACAGACCAAGCAGGCTGGAAGATGCTTTCTACAGCATATAAGTGCAATAGTCCAACAGTGCTGTAGGGGAGATTGTGATGGTACTGATTTACCTACTGTTTGCCACCGGCCAACTCACCTCTTACAGACAAGCTGAAGTGTCTCTATCACAGAGTGAGGAGACTGAGGTATTGGTACAATATGTCACTGCTAAGGACAGCCAGGTCTTCCCAACTCCATTGCAGTGCTCTGGAAAAAACTTCTGCACAAAGAATATGGAGTAGTAAATTGAGTAGGTTCAAGGGAAAGTAGTATTTCCCAATTATGAAGAAACATGATTCATTAATAATTAAGACACTGAGGGTGAGGTCTAAACACATATTATGGTTTTCCTTTCACTCACTTCCCTATTTTTCCTCCTGCTTGATTAAGTGTCTTCCATTAATTTAAGTGTCCTTTCCCTTTTCCATCATTCACAAGAGCAAGTAAGTGTAGGAAAAAAACCCCTGCTTTTTTCAATGAGTCTTCATTTATAAATGTAGGGCTTTGTTCTCTGTTCCTATATGTCATTTATGCATAAATTTGATATATTGAAACACCTAGAACATGGAAGTGAAATAATTTCTATTTTGTTTGAATCAATTTCTCCCATAGCAATGCTATAATAATCAGATAAAACTTTCTTTGTTGCTCTGACAGTTTTATCCTGTTTACTTGTGTTTGCGATCTATATATATACAGTGAAGACTGACAGCTATTTTCAACTCAATAGCAATTGGTTCCTGTTAGACAACAGCAAATGCAAAGTAACTTCCTTAAAAAGTTCTTATTCAAGGCTAGTCTTTTTATGATTACGGATGTTTGAAGCTGGCTGGCAAATGAGAACTGACTTGCATCTTTTGCCCTACTGTCAAACTTAACACTTCTTCAGGTTCAAGAACTTAAAAATCTATTTAATAATTACCTAAAGAATGGTGTCTTAAATCTAGTCACGTTTCTCTCCTGTTTGAATCAATACTTCCTAGTGACAAATATCAACTCTCTTCTTGAAATTTTGGAGGTATTTGCGCATAAAGGATTGATACTCTGGGAAAGCAAAATGCTGAGAGACATGAAATGACTTAGCAAGTCAGGGGAGGATCCAAGAATAGACCCACCATCTCTAACCTGAAGGTGGGCCACCTACCTGGTCACAATGCCAGAAGGCCATGTGGCCAGAACCTTCCAAGTCCTGAGAAGCTTGAGTATCACTGTGCAGCCACGATGTGTATCCAGGTGGTATCCAGGTATATCTTTCAAATGTCCACATCTTTTCTTTAACAACTTTTTCTGGTTCTCACACCTGTTTACTGTTTTCCCCACTAATACATCTCCATCTCTCTGGCACATCTGACTGAAGCAGTCGAATAAATCTGATAGACATTTCTCACCCCATGTTTGTGATAGAAAGTTGTATACATTTGATCCAGTAGAACTTCTGCTCATCAGCTTAGGAATTCTCAGGCAGAATAAGATGTAGCAACCACATTCTTCTTTCAAGAGACAGGTCTCAGAGAAGACTTGAATGACAAGAAAATACTCATGCATACTTTTTATTTTTAGGTGGTTTTATTTAAGCCTACTGTGCTATGTGGCACACTGTAATTTTGTTCAACATCAGGGTAATAGGGCATGGGCATCCAGTGATTATGGAAGATTGGTGTTAAAAAGATAGTACTCTTACATTACACTAGTAAGAGTAACTCTGTCTTGTGAGGAGCAAAAGCTCTTCTAGCACAGAAATAAAAATACCCTTCTTGAGATTGCATATTGAACTCTAAACTTTTAAACTCCTCTTTTCTGGAATGGAACAAAATAATTTTATAGTTTACTGAAAAGAGATACTTTGTGGTTTCAGTTCATCACTAAATGGGTTTTAGACAGGTGGTTATCCAGTTAACAATTCTTGTATTAAAAGTAGTAATAGGCAGACATTTTGAGCATGTGAGACACATTCCCGTGGTGATTGCCTAGTTTCTTTCCTGCTTTTGTGGCTTGCCTCAGAAAACCCTGGATCCATTTGCCCATTGTTGTGGTGTAAAATGTTGCAAAACTCTCCTACGAGTGTGTATGATGACTTTTGGGTCTCCTGACATTTCTATTAAGTCAGTCCTATTCATTCTTCTTTTTTTCTTATGGCTCTATTTCCTGGCTGCTTGCTGGGTGGGAAAAGATTACAGTAGTTTTGTTTTATTTTCTCAACATCTTTTTGACCTGCCAAGTCTCACACATTATCTAACAGTGATACTGTTTGTGTTCACACTGAACAGACCACAGCATTAAGTATTTTTTTAAAACAGTGAAGCAGGATTGATTTTAGAGCATCATGGAAGGGTAGGATCAGCACAGTTATTTAGTTTATTTTCAGGGCATGTCTAGGCACAAGTGCTAGATAATGTTTTCTGTCTCTGTGGGTTCACGTGGATTAGAAAGAAACACACTTGCCCAGTTTTCCAGAAGGAGGCATATCCTGTGATTCGGAGATTGTGAAGACCAATGACTGAATCTGAATTTGTTTTCTGTTAATGCCTTGGTGAATGCATATTTTAGTCCAGATATTTCATATAACACATAGTTTGTATATCTTTCTGGGGCTGGAGATCTATTGTAAATTTGTACAGAGTAAACAATATATTACATACAGAACAATGCAGGACTGGTAAAATGTTGCAACAGTGCCCTTAGAGATCAGTAGAATTTCCATCCAAGATTTTACGTTTGCAAATGAATAAATTACATAATTAATCACTTTTGCAGAGCAAGGGAGTACAAAAAAATAAAAAAAACTCTGACTGGCTCGGCTACCCTTCAAAATATAGACAGTCCTATTTTCTTCAAATGCTTCTATGTTGTCACAATCCTATTTAATAAACATAGCATAGCCACAGCATTGAAAGTCTTGGGCCCAGCAAGACTTACATCCATTAATAACCTACAAAAGTGTTTATTGATAGCATCTACTTGATGATACACATCCACATCTTCAAAGCTCAAGGTGGACATTAGTAACAAAACACAGTGGTCTCTCCTCAATATATCCTACAGCACCTTAAACATTCAAACATTTTGACACCAACGTATGTCTGAGATGTATTCCTTCTGTTTGTCACCTGCTGGATTCTTATGACCACTGTAGAAGAAGGACTTGAATTTTTCTTGAAAGAGACTTTAAATTTTATGCTTTCTCAATGTATTACTTCAGAAATAGAGGGTTGTCTGATGAAATTTTTTTCTGTGTAGTGTTTCTTTTTCTTGCATTGCATGGAGTTCACATAAATATTATAACATGGTCTAGAGGGAATTGGTGCTTTATCTGGTGGGTTTCATCAACATATTCAGCATGGCTGGAATAAGGCTTAATGTGTTTAAATGACCATAGAACTTAAAATTTGAAGTCTAAATATAGTATTATTTAACAGAGTAAAACTATTCCTAACTATCAAGAAAGAAGTGAACTGACAAACATGCTGACAGCAGAAAATAATAACTAGTGATTTTTGGACCCACTGGAAGTCAGTGATTTTATCCCAGCCTCATAGTTAGGGAAACAATATAAATAGAAATAGCAATATAAATAGAAAGCTGTAAATAGAAATTTTTCTCCAAAGTTCCAGCCTGGTGTTTCATCAACAAATTTGTGCTTCTTTTGCTTCAATTTCAGAAAGCAGGTATGATTTCACATACAAGGCTATTTCAGCTGAAAGAAGCCTGATTATTAATCATAAGAAAAATGTCCTTGTGCAAGTGTTATTCTACTGCACCAGAAATGAACAAGAGCACAAAGGACCAGTGCATTCTCTGAATGCTGTTACCATAAAATCGGGAAACTGTTTTAGTTACTGTTTGGCAATCCATCATTGAGTCTGGCTATGCAATCCTTATTCATCTGAACAGTCTGCGTAAGAAAATGCTCTTTATGACTAAGAGTAAGTATTTCCCTAATTTTTGAAACCCCAAGAGTTTTTTTCAGACTTGCACTGAATTTCTTAACAGTATCAGTCATTTCTCTGAGTGTGTTACTCATAGCACCCAGGTCACGCCACTTCATCAACGCCAGTCACCATCATATTACTGTTGACTCACAGCAGTTTCAAGGCAATGTCTTAACACCTTTTTTCCACCCCTGAAGTGATACAAATATAACCACACTGATAGTCATAGCAACATGACTAATATAAACCTGTCCTTTGCTTTTTAACTTACTTGTTGGATATCTTGAATTGATTTCTATACTGTGAGATATTCCAATATCTCCCATCTTTCCAGAGCAAGTAGTTTAAAGAGTCAGATGAATTAGCAGTTTCAGGCATTGATATAGCAAAGTGTGTCTAAGACATACTTTTAGACTGTTCAAGAAAGACAAATAAGATCTATGGACAATGACTGGTAGCAGATCATCTGGAAAAGTGGTTCCTTGTGTCAGCTACTTCTGCCATTTCTAAGAGGAATCACAGAATCACAGAAGGGTTTGCGTTGGAAGGGACCTAAATGACAATCTTGTTTCAACCCCCCCTCCATGACAGGGATTCCACTCTCTAAATCATGCTGCTCAGGGCACCATCCAACCTGGTCTTGAACACTCCCAGGGATGGGGCATCCAGAGCTTCTCTAGGCAACCCATTCCAGTGCCTCAGCATCCCACAGTGAAGAACTTATTCCTAACATCTAAGCTTAATCTTTCCTTTTTACTTTACAACTGCCCCCCCTTACCCTATCACTATCTGTCTGTATAAGAAGTCTCTCCCTCTTTTTAATAAACCCCCTTTAAGTACTTCTAGGCTGCAATGAGGCCTCCTCAGCGCCTTCTCTTCTCCAGGCTGAAGAACCCCAACTCTCTCAGCCTCTTTTTGTAGGAGAGGTGCTCAAGCCTTCTCATCATTTTTGTGGCCCTCCTCTGGACTTTCTCCAACAGGTCCATGTGCTTCTTGTATTGGGGGCCCCAGAGTCCTCCTGATGGGGTCTCACTCACAAAGACAGAGCAGAGGGGGAGAACCACCTCCCTCAACCTGCTGGCCACAACTCTTTTGATGCAACCCAACATAAAATTGGCTTTCTTGTCTGTGAGCACACCCAGTTGGCTCATGTCCAGCTTTTCATTCATGAGGAACTCCAAGTCCTTGTCATGAGGGCTGCTCTCAATGAGTTGTTCTCCCAGTCTGTACTTTTCTGTCCTGGACAGATGCTTTGTCTAGTGCACATGACAAACTTGATGAATTTTACTTCAAATAAGTAATGCTTAACCCTGAGATTAATTTGGTTGGTTAGAGCATGGTGCTAGTACACCTAGGTTGTGGCTTTGATTCCTGTATGGGACATTCACTTAAGAGCTGGACTCGATGATCCTTGTGGGCCCCTTCCAACTCAGAATATTCTGTGAAGTAAGTAATACCCTTGGTGAGGGAAAAATATTGTTCTTTATTAATAGTAAATTAGTAACAATAGGATTTTCTGTTTATTAAGGTGGCGTATTCTTGATTTGCTATTTGAATTGACTCTTGCTGAACATGAAGCCAATGTCATAAAACTCATTGTACCTGAATTGAGGTCTGCCATTGTATCATTTATAATTAAAACATTGATTTAGTTCTGGATGTTTTGTGAAATCCAGCTATAGCTCATTAAGATAGAAGATTACTAGAATCAATAAACATCACTGCAAAAACACTGGCTTCACAATGATTCCAACACTTTTGGGAGACAATGATGCACCACTATTTGGGGGAGGATTGCATGCAAGCTGTAATGCATTGTCTTTACATATCTCCACTGCCTAGATGTAGGACTTGAAGTATTTGAAATCACAAAATACCAAGGCCACACTGCCAATGTTTCTTTCTTATTCTTCCCTCAGGCAAGTGAATTGTCACTGCCTTGCAGGAATTGTTAAGTTTAAATAAACTTAAAAAAAAAAAAAGGGAAAAATATATTAAACTAGAGGCATATCATTATTTCTACCATACTTGTGGTAGCATCAGCACTGTATACATACTAGTGTTAGTTCAAAACTCTAGTTATTAAACATACCTTTTTACTAAAGCAGTTATAAAAGATTCAAAGTCAATACTGTAAACATTATAAAATAAATTTAACTTCACATGTAGCTTAGGGTACAAATGACCTGCATACCTCTTAGGAAAGTTACTTGCTAGTCAGCATTTTCAGTATAAATCTCAAGATTCTTGAAACTCTAGTGTTTGGATGGATAGACTTATACAGAGTTCAGAAAATTGAAACATTTTGCCACCAAAAATTCCAGGAGAAGTTACCTGCTTGCATAGGTATTCTGGTTACAGCCCGTGGGATCCCTGCCCTTCTGGTATTGGGGAAAAAACAAGTGGAGTAGTGGGTGTGACAGTGTTCTCTTCCATTGTCAGAAGGTTGCACTGATTTAAGACAGCATAAGAACTTTACCATGACTTGTATAGATCATGTCTTACATTCTTTTCAATGTATCTCCTAGAGTAGTGTTATCTTTGTTACAACTGGCTAGCTTTCAGAGCTTTTGGAAAGATTCCTGAGGTTCCTTTCTTTCATTGGATAAGTGACAAAGCAGGGAATAGGCATAAGGCCCTTTGAGCTCCAGGCTGGGGATCTGTCTGCTGAGAAATTCTTTTTGTCAACTGCTTTTATCTCAAATAACTAAATCAGTCAAACAACGAAAATCAGACTTCAATTATTATTCACCAGCTTTGTTTCATATATGTTTCTTCACCTGGATTGCATAGAACGGATCCAACTGATTCTCTTCACAGTCCTTGTTACTCAGCCTTTGGGGTTATACTATTCATTGTACAGCCTGAAGCTCTCCTAGTATTGACAATGATGATTATGTTTTCATCATTTTGAGGGGGACATATCAGATAACTAACTGCAGACTATGATTTCACTGCCTGCAATTTTTCCCCTGAGGTGCTGCACAGCTGTACCATGTTGTAGTGGAGTCTGAAAACTTTCAACTCCCTACTGGGTGAAACTATTACAAGAAGACTAATATTAATGTCAGCAGCAAGGAAGTTTATCATAAGTGATGACACAGTATAGGCTCACTCAGGATGTTTACCAGAATGACAGTTGCCAAGCAGATAAAGTATGTTTGAAAGAGGTATTAGCAGAATTTTTGTCTTCCTACAGCAACTGCTGAGGAATGAAGCATATTTCTTGTACTTACTTGCATTTTGGGTGACTCTATGAATGCTTGATTTAATAATAACACCACCTCCATCCCCATTTTCTTAAATTAGTAGCCAGGAAAGCTATCAATTAAGAGACTGAAGATTTTTGCCCATCAGTAAACAGATACAATGACTTTGGTGACTAGTTGGCAGATTCCTTGAGAACAACAATTTAGAAGGAGGTCAACAGATTGAGCTTTGTCCCACATCCCATTTCCATTGTGCAGTTTCAGAAGTAATGCAGAAATGTAAGGAATACGTATTAATGTTTGGTGGAGAAAGGAGAACCTTCTACTGCAGTGTATCCCTGTCTGGCCTCTCTGTGTATTTCCAGCCACATCTCTCTTCTTCAGTGCAGAGATCCACTTCAACCCACTTGGACCTCAAGGTTAGCATGGTTGTCTCATGACTTTTTACGTAGTTAGCAGCACACAGGAAACTGGAAGCTACACTCTTACTTTCTTTTTCAGACTGAGTTACTGGGTACTAAAATATAACTGTGTAGTAAAAACAGCTTAGGCACAACTTCAAAGGTAGGTCTGAATGTATACCTTTGGATCTATGGAGAGTCATCTTCACTTTCTTGTAACCACACCCAACTACTAAGAATATGTTGTCTCTATTTATAGCAGGAGCTCCTTGCAAAAGTGCAGGCAAATTCCTTTTATAGTGTTTTCCAGGACTTTACTGTCTGTAATAAGCCAGGTCCGTGGAGAATTTTTTTCTCACAGATTATCAGCTCTCTATTAGGGATATAGTTATGTGGGGGCTTTTTCTCTCCCATTAAAATTTTCAAGGGTTAGAACAATTTTCTATGCCAAACTGAGATGAAAATATGACATTTTAAAAAAATTCTACAGGGAAACTTTGGTCTAAGTTCTTTAAACTATCTAGATATATTGAAACCATGTAAACATTAAAATCCAACTTACTTAAATTATTTTATTTAATTTTGTGCAAACGAACTATTTCAGTTTCAGAATGAAAGGTAGTTTCAAACTGAAAAACAAACCCCTTATTTTGCTTAATTTAAGTATCCACAAGGGATACTTTGAAAGCCAAAAATATGCTTTATTCTCACTAAATCTGGAAATGTATTTCCTATAAATCATTTTAGGTTTCACAACTTGGCAATACTCCAAAGAAAGTATTTCATCAGACAAATCCCAAGAACCTGTAAAGACTTACTTTCACTGTAATTTTTTGAAAGAGGCTCGCTTATGGTGTAAGTGACCTATTTCCAGATTTGTCTATCTTCTCTTTAGAGAACAGTGTTTGACAGAACAAGAATATTGTAACTGGGAGAGCACAAAAACAGCACGCAGCCACATTGAATGATTTATACATGTTGCTTGATCCTTGGCAGTTATTTGTTGGGATATTAAGGGACTGCAGCTGCACAGAAAAAAGTTTGCTTAATTCAGATGGATCTTGAGAATTTGACTTCTAAATTTTGACCAGTGTGTAATCATCCTGAGTCCTATTTTCCCAGCACAGTTTTCCTTTCCTAATCAAGCCTCGAGGGATTCAAGTATAGGTGTGTTTTAATGATGTCGACACGTGTCTATTAGTGACTGTGGCTGGGATTAATGAATCATTTTGCATAACCTAGCAAACAGCTATCCAGCGGTTTTCATCACTGACTTGGGCTTTAGTCCAACTTCTGACATAAAGGCGAAAGCCTCTGTATCCTGTTACAGCTGCCTGGGCTGCAAATTGCTTGAATGAAGTTTTTTAATAAATAGACTCTAAAAAAAGGTGGAATACTCAGCAAATAACAATGCCTTCCAGGCCCATGTGTATTGTAGTGTATTAGGTAATCACTGAATGATACTTTTTGTACATTTAATTTCTCACAGATGTCAAAATGGCAGTAATTGGGCTAATTTAGTGTATACGTTGACAAAATTTCTTGGATCTTGATATGTTTCATGAATCTATCCCGTAGGAAATTTTGTATTCAGAGGGCATTTCCTCAAGTCAGAAGTAAAATATGCATTCTTACTTAGCCATGAAGTAGTTTGCCTGAGAAACAATAAAAAAACCAGAATTAACTGGAGATAGCTCTGAACTGAGAGACAAGATCTAGACTGTCCAGACCTCCTCAGATTTTAAGACCCTTATGGCCCAATCTCTAGATTTTCCTGGAGTTACTAAGATTTTCTTTTTAACAGATTTTTATCGGTTTCCAATATATCACTTTTTTCTACTTCGTTACTAAGAGGCATTTAAAGCAAGTGATAATATTCAAACTGTAGATACTGGTGCTTAGCTAGTGGTTGTTCCTGTTCAGGAGTCTCAGCACAAGATTAAATAATCTGTAATTATAAGGAAACATTTACCCTTGTGCATCTGCCTAAAGCTTGAAATAAGTTTAATAAATTTAGAACAAAGTTCTTATAATAAATGTAAACCCTATATTCTATTAAAAGAAACAAATGAAAACTATATATCCACTGTGAAACCTCTAGTTCTGTCCCTGTTGTCAGCCCCAGTTTATCACATCCTGGCGACTTATCAATCATCTTGAACCGCAAACTGAAAAGGAAAATCCCCATGAAAACAGCACACTAACATTTCCTCGTTGCCATGCGATTCAGACTGCGGTTTTACCAAGAAGTCTGTTAACATGTATTCTTCTACACATTGTCGTTTCAGTGGGCAGGGTTTTTGCAAATCTTCCTCTTAATTTGCTTTGATGTATCTCTGCACTTTTTTTTTTTTTTAAATATAAGACATCATCCACCTTAAGAAAGAATCCCTAGGTATTGTCTTGAAAACAATGAAAAGCATGGAGCAGTGCATGAAATATCCATACATCAAAAATCTTTATGGAAAATCAACTCCAATGGGAAGAGTTGCATGAGTCAGTGTTACTCATTCTGCATAAGGGTTGCAGAATCAGGGTGGAAATAGAAATTGCACCTGGTTTCTTCCTGTGGCAGTTTCTAACAAGCCTCTTGTATTAATAATCAGGGTGTAACTCACACTTCCATGACAGGACAATGCTCTTTAGTTTGCCTAAGATGATTCTATACCATCAGTGGGCTCTAGCTAGCAAACTGTCCAGGGAACTAAAGTTAATGATTTTGGCTGACAAATATTAATTGAACATGGTTTATATATGTGAATAGAAATAGCCAATAAAGAAAGGTTTGCATGCAGCTGCTTGAGGTGGCATCAGAAATCCCAGAAAAGATGGGCAGAAATGGCCTATGTGGAAGTTAATATTCTCTGTGCCCTGAATACTCAGCATAGGCTTAGGGGCATTCCATGACTTTGGATTGTGTCACCCAATCTCATGGTCTGGATGAGATAAATGATGATGACAGTTCAGACATGTTTAGTACTTTTTGCTTTTTAAACAGCTGGTATTAAACAGCTGTAGCAAATCATGTGGATGTCATGGAAAGATTGTGGCCTGTCAGCACCCAAAGCCAGACAGCTCTGAGAGGGGGCAGGATGGAAGGTTTGGATACTGTTTGGGATTTCAATGAAAGTCCACTCTGAATCACTCCTTTGAAGCTTCAAAATGGTTAAAGGGATCAGTAATAGTTTGTCACACGATAAGAGTTTTGTATTGCCTTGTCTCTTGAAACAGAGAAAATCCATCTTTTGCATAACTATGTTAAAGCTAGTTAAGTAACATCAATAAAAATTTAATAGATTTGATCTTCCTGGCCTAGACGGAATATTCTATCTTTTTTCCTGGAAAAGATAGTATATGCATTTAGATTTGGATTTGGCAATCATGTTTCTTCCTTAACTCAAAATTAGTCTATAAGCCTTACCATGGAAAAAACAATTTAAGGTATTCATTTGGTTTAGACTCCATCTTTTATTTTGTTAAGTTTTCTATTGATATGATTACAAGTTTTTTCATTACTTCAATTAAGGGTCTTCGTTGTCTGGACATTAAAATATGAGACTATAAAGTAAAAATACTGTGCTACCAGACAGATCTTGTTTGTATGCTCTGCATTTGTATTTTGTCCTTTAAAAAAATGTTGTAATTGCTATCTTCAAAGACTAGATGTTGAATTTATGCAATTTGCTTAGATTGTGAAATATTGTGTGAGTTTTAGGTACTGTCATAGTTCTTTTTCCATATTCACTGCTTCATGAACAGAGTGTCTATACTACAGCAATGGTGCATTTTTAATAGTAGGCGTAGAAGATATCATCAAAGTGAAAACAAACATGCTGTCTCAGCATTAGTTTAGGGCACAGTGCCAAGGAATTGGATGGCCTTAAACCCAATTTTGAGAACTGGATTGCCACATTTTTGCCTGGGGTTTCCTGGACACCCACATGATCTCTCATGCTGCGTGAGCAAGGCTTCCTGAGAGCTTTGGCCCTCCTGTGTGGGCATGCAGTGCAATTGGGCAGCCCATGTGCAATAAGCCTGATACTTCCCAGAAGTGTCCTGGTGTGCAGTATGCACACTGTAGATCCAGGCTAAACATTTCCATGACAAATGTGCACATGCATAGGCATGTAGCCTACAAGTAGTTCCATTAAGCCTATTTGTGTAAATAAGCCTAACTTTTTAAACTGTTGAAGTGTAAAGAATTGACTCTCTGAGTGGAATCCTGACTATGACTGACCCCCTGGGTGTTAATGCAGTATATATTGTAGTGTTTAAAACAATGAATGCACTGAGGTTTGATGACAGCTAAAAGAACTCACTCTAAATAAAAGTGAACTTCACTTCATAATTCAATGATAGATTAACTGCTATTAAATGCCACCCAAAGCAAGTGTATGTGGTATCTGCTTTCACAGTTCTTCAGAAATTAGCCTAAAGTTATCAGAAAAGGTGTTGATGTTCCAAGCAAATCTATCTCCAAGAGCACTGAGCCTATTACAGAACTTTGTGATCTGATCCCCAAATATAATATTAAGTCTTGGACTTCACAGAGTACGCTTCATTATTAACAACTTCAGGCCTGTTTTGTTCTACAGGGAAGAAAGAAACAAGAAGGAAAAACCAAAAGAGAAGCCTTTTTCTTGTCTAGGTCATTTATATTTAATACAGCTACTGACTGGACAACTTCCAAGATAATGTCAGGCTTTGAATATGAAACATTTGTAGCTAAATTAGAAGTCACTTGCATGGCAGCTGCAAGAGCAGCTCTGTCCCATAGCAGTAGTCAAGGAGTGGCAGAAGGGCCACATCCTTCTATGCAGAGCAGCTATTCCTTGTGCTGTCATAAGAAAACATGTATTGGGGTCTGCACCCTGTGGGTTTTGATTATGTCTGTGACACTGTGCATATGTGGTGATGACTTTTCAGCACATGGTGTTGTTCAGTCAGGAGTGTGGCCACAGAAGGTCTCAAGCCCATCAGCTGTTCCCAGGATCAGTGCTGTGCACATGTGCCTCTGGCACTTGTGGGGAGCGCTGTCACAACTGAAGAATCAGGTGTGGGAACTTGCTGAAACTAATGCCAACTGCAGGACATTAAGTCCCCCAGGAAAGAGAAATGTATTTTTTAGTGTCCTCTTCCACACAGGTTCCTCATTCTTGCCTTCAAAACCTCTTATGACATGTCTGTCATCAGACAAATTTTTACAGAACTATTTTTTCCTGGAAGAAGAAAACAACTGCGTCAAACAAAAAAAGGCATTTTGAGAGAATGTTAGTCCTGCATAAATTTTACAAAACTAAAAATTATGTGTTCTTGGTTTTTTTTAATAACATATGATAATACTAACACTAAGAATTGTAATCAGCAAGACTGTTAAACAGCTCTGCAATGTATATTGATTTTGTCTAAATTGAATGTTTTTTCTTCAGCCAAAATACTGGGCAGGTTGAGGGGAGGTTGCGGGGAGGGAGCAGAGACACTTTTTACACTCTTTTTGGGGAAAGGCAATCCAAGTAACCATAATGGTTAGTTCTATTGCCTATGGTAAAAGTATTCAAGATTGGATGCACAGCTTTTGAGCTCTTTTGGACAATCAAACATCAGTACTATTGGACTCTACCCAAGCTGTGAATAATGATTGTCTCCTCATACATCATACAGTCTGGGCCTAATCTGGTGTTTTATCTCCTTGATTGTTTCCTGTGAGCTACGTCGTGAGAATGTTCCTTGCAGTTTACACTTAGTAGATACACTGTAAATAGAATAACGTCTGTTTACTAATGAACATAAGTAATTGAAGAAAGAGTGCGTGCCTTATTTACTATCATTTGCTCTCACATCTATACCATAGAAGAAAATAGACTGTCAAGCAAAAGTGACATCAGGAAAGTTGCTTGTTCACATAGTATGTGTCAATGCAAATGTGTATGAATTGCATTTCAGGTCCTTCAGAAAAACAGTCATTGTATGTCATCTTTTTTTTTTTTTTCAAATAGATGGTATAGATACACCCTTTTGATATTTGGATAAGACTAGTCTATTTTTCCCTTTCTTCCACATGGAACTTCCACTAAAATTAAGATTAAAATGAATCATGCTCCTCTTTTAACTGGGAATAATAGGCTACTCCTATTAAGTGTGTTTTGCTGTTGTCATCCTAGTCTGAAGTTTCAATTGCTTTTTTTCTCTAGAGGGAAAGGTGTGGCAAAAGCAAAGTAAATTCACATTGCTTTGAAGTGTCCTGTTCTTCCCTGATTTTTCTCCATGCACATGATTGTTCTTATTTGTACTGTTATTATTATTGATAATATTATTATTATTAATTCTTTTTTAGTCACTCCTGTTGAAAAAAAATGACAATAAATATTTATATTTTCTTTTATTTTATCAGTCACAAACTCTCCCTGAATTATGCCATTTTTCCACTGTACTTGTTGTATTATGTAGGTAGTATTTTTCCAACAAAAAGATGAATGGAGGATGATCTCCTCAGAGCCTTTAGCCCTTATGCCTTTCACTCAGTGTCTCTAATGATTTGTATGAGGTGCTCCCCTCACTCAGGCTTTGCAAGTATCGCTTGTTGCCAGGCTTAAGGCCAGAAAATGAACTGTATGTAACTGTATAAACTATTTTTTTTTTTATTTTATCCTCATACAGTTTGCCAATGAAATTTACTTCCATGTGCAAGCCTTTAGAGTATTATTAAGTTAAAATCCATCCAAGACATCCTTTAATATTAAATAAACTTACTGCAGTACATATTGAAACTCTGACATGAGTTGGCAGTAAGATGTTTGTGCTAGAGCATGAACTCAGCAAGAAGTGTTTCAAAATGGAAGCAAATATTGTCAGATGAATGAACAGGTGGTAAGAAATTCATTCATGTGAACTCTTGTATAATGTGTATTTGACACCTCTTTATCTTCCCCAGTAGGCTGAATATGAAGAGTTTAAAAATTAATTTTCAGGGAGTATTTAACAAAGTAATGTTGTTCTAGCTCAGACTTACTTAGTTTTTGTCTCAGGTAGATCATGCATATAGTTTTTATCTCAAGGAGATCATGAACCATCAAACCACTTTCTGCTTTTGTCTAGCATGCAATAGGAACATGTTACTTGAACTGGTTTGGAAAATGGGGATTGACATTATATTCATACACTGTAAAAGGATTACAATAAGATAATTAAGGAACTTTATGACCATAAAAACTCTTATTATACACCATTTCATCTTTTAAAAAAAATCTGTTATGAATGAAATATTTTATTTTCATGTACCTCTGACTATTCAGTTAGTTTTGCAGCAACATGGCTTCCAAGACTTTCACAAAGTGTATCTTCTCCACATAATTGTTAATGGTATATTAAAAGCACTAGGTATCTCTTAAAAACATGACATATTGCTATTTTTGGAAAGGCTGAAGATTTGGCTTGTGCCTCAGTGCAAAGAGGGGAAGTATAAACGATGTGATTGAAAGTGGTAGTGCTTTTTCTGAATGAATTGGTAGCTGCTACTTCTTGCTGGTTTACATCGAAAGTACTATACTTGAAAATAAATAATTTCCATGTCTTCAGTGAAGAATTAGGTCTAAAAATTTGGGTTTTTTCTTCTTTTTTCTCTTTTCCTTTGATAACAGAATTCAACGTAAGTTGCAGATTTGGAGGAGTTTTTCATGTTGAGAAAAATGGTCGGTACAGTCTCACACGACCTGAAGCAGTCACACTCTGCAGAGCTCTCAACAGTACCTTGGCAACACTAGAACAGCTGAAGAAAGCTCATGAACTTGGATTTGAAACTTGCAGGTAAAGAAATTCTTGAAAAAATAAGATACCATACAAGTCCATCCATCCATGCTACAGTGTAATAATTACATTTGACTTCCTATAGCTGTTAAGATGGTTGTAGCAGTTAAATAAGAGGTACTGTATAATGAACAAACCACCTTTGTGCACGTGTATGTTTGTTCTGGGTCCAGTAATAAATAAGTCCTTGATGAATATAGTTTTTAACAATTATCTTTTAAAAAATCATAACATCTCACAGATAAAATCTAAAGGTAACAAAACATTGTCAGTATAATAAACAAATGAGGAAGATGTTCAGATCATACTGTATTGTTGAGTAATCAGTAAGATAAGGATGTGAAAAGTAAGGACCTAATGTAAGGTCAAGGACTGAAGATGGTATACATGGTATACAAAACTGTGTCTTGTCAAGGAACAGTAAAAAGCAGCAAGTGGTACCGTGAGGGATGAACTCTCAGCATCCCAATGAAAAAATGGCCACAGTATTAGTGCATCCTTATAATTTGTGAGTGGAGAAGTTTCAGAAGACAGACATAGTAATTATTAAAAAAACCAAAGCTGCACTGTCAAGTGACTTAATGACCCTCTGTAAGTAATGATGTACAGAACAACAAATGAGGAAAATACAGGCTCTTTAGTTCCCCCAAAAATTAATTAGTTACAGAAAATTTTTCACTCAAAAAATTTAGTGAGTATTAATACAACAAAATCTGTAAGGATAATATTTCCTGGCTGAAACAACTTACAGGGGTTGTAGTAGATTCTTTGTCACACAAAAATGTCATCAAGACAAAATATTTTCCCTAAGGATGCCCTCTGTTTAAACACTAATCGAGTTGATACAGTCCTGTGGTCTGTAAATACATCAGACTAGATGAACATGTGATCTTGCTTTAAAAATTACATAATAAACTTACTATACACAGTGCTTTGAAAACATTCTTATACATATAAATGTCATGCACTGCTTTTGATGACAACAGATGATGTTCATTTTCACAAGCATTAAGGCAGTGAAAGATGTGGACAAAATTGTCAGGGAATAGTAGATGAATAATTCTTAGAGGATTCTTCTGTGAGAAGTGGGAGTCTAATTTAAAATTGTACTGCATAAAGACTAGAAACAATTCTTTACTCTGGAGGAAAAGCCCTTCATAACATAGTAAGCATGTTCTTTTTTTCTGACATTAGCATATGAACATACACAGCAGTCTGAATTGCCCAGCACTACATAATATGTAGACATCAAATCCTAACTAATGCCTAGGGGTAGAGATTTCTAGTGCTAACAGTTATGAGTATTCTGCAATATGGAAAGTTTTTTCTGCAGTTAAAATATAAAGTTAATTGAAAGAAGAAGGTGGATTTTTTTTTTTCCAGTGGGGAGCTGTAGTTTTTTGTTAATTTTACGATTTTCCCTAATTTAGAGTTTACCAGAGGACAGATTTGGACATGTAAGGCATGCAGATAGGATTCCTTTCTTCTGGTCAACTCTCCCTCTTTCATTTGTTGATCAACTTTCATTTCTTGATCCTGTGCTTGAGGTCCTTGTCAGTAAGCCTTAGCTCTTATCAAGCTTGAGTAGGAGATGAAAAATATTCTGCTTATAATCATCAAAATACATGTCAAATGGTGAGTGAATAAAATGAATTAACAGAACATAACACATATAGGTCAATAATGTTCTATAAGGTGTCAGCATTGCAGGCTCAGTTGGGAGTGTGAGTAAAGTAATTTATAATTCCACCTACAAGAGACTTTCAGAGTTACAAGCATCTGCACATTAGACATGTAACTGGAATGATGTTCATAGATAAAAAACTGCAAAGCTCCTCTGTGACAAATCATACATCTCAAGAAGTGAAACAAAACCCAAACCAAGCCCCAGTTCTTATTACGATTGTATCGCATCTCCCAGTTAAATACATTGGAATCAATCAGGTGTTACAGGATTGTGAAATAGTAATAATGTATTGTACCTTGTGTACTTACAGTCTTCACTGAAATATGTGAGCTCTGTAAACAATAACCACATTGTTCAGCCGAAAGACAGAGTAAGAATTTTTGGATTAATGACTGTTGTATTTGAATATTTTACTTCATTTCTGTCAGTTTTTGCAGAAAATGGTAAGTGTTACAATCATTCTTTGAATTTGCTCAGGTACCATTAATTGAGCCCCTAACATTTCATTTCTGTGTGAAATGTCACTGAGCATTATGTTATGTCAAAGCAATGAAAATTTGAATCCCTAAAGGAGAAACAATCCAGTCTTTAGTGTCAGGTAATACAACCTCCCACTAAAAAAGAAGTGCACTTGCTTCTCTCACTGCCTTGCTCTTCTCTAGCTAATAAGACGCTTATTTAGTTAAAATGGGTTAAGCTCTAGAAATTACTAACAAAACAGTGTTGAGTGGTGGGAGACTGATGTAGCTACGTGTGAGAAAGGAACAAAAAAGTATGCATAAATGAATACAGTTTAAAAAAATAATGGCTTCTTTATAGCTTCATGTTTAAGGTGCCATCTGTTATAGTAAGTAATATGATTTATTTACCTCTGTCCTTCACAGGTATGGTTTTATAGTGGGGCATATTGTTATCCCACGAATCAAACCCTATCATCTTTGTGCAGCAAATCACACTGGCATTTACAAACTTCCAGCAAATACAACTGGTCGGTATGACACATATTGTTACAATGAGACAGGTATGTAGGTGATTTTGTGATGTATTTCAGAAATAGATTAACTAAAAATAATGTATGTAATCTCCTATTTAAGGTACTGGAATGAGGGCTTCTACAATAAACATAATCTCCTTTTCAGCTGAGCAGAAATACATTTTTTCAGCCTCTAGAAGTTTAACTATCATGCCAGCAATGAATTACTCATGTTGTTATTAATGTGTTTTGACCTAAACTGTTTTTCTGCCCTGGAGAGTAACTTAGTAGTTTCAGAACAGTTTGTTATAATGGCTTAGCGAAGTGAACCACTGCAGCAATAAATCTGAAAGATATAACTCTTGTCAGTGCTGGCATTCAGCTCTTCTGTTCATGCACACGTGAGCTTCTACAGCCAGGAGCAGTTACTTGTGTTAAGGAATTCCAGGAGTGGCTGCCACCTGCAGCAGCGAGGGCCATCCCCAGCCCATGGACGTGGCTGCTGCTCTCCTATTTGTAGGTTCATTCAGTATTTGCTTAGGCAAATCTCCATTCAGACACCAGACAGCTAGATTACAAAGTGGATCAGAAGCAGACCACTTTTGTCTAATGTTTAGAACTTTTTAATAGATAGAAATATTTTATTAAATTTTTAGGAAAATGTAGGTAGTCCGTGACATGCTGAACACAATATTTAAAGAAAAAATCCGGACTAACTTCAAGGGGCTTGAGTTTCAGTAGATTGTGACATTCACAGACGTTTCTTACAGAATGCTGTAGGAAAAAATCATTCATGGTTTGGATAGCAGTGACATTTTTTGATTTTGTTCTTGGTAGTCATATAGTTAAAAATCTCTGCATTGGCATAGTGTGTGAGCTGCCATCCTCTGACACTCAAATAACTATTCTGCTGCTACAGTGATGTCCATTGCCCTCAGAGCTTTATAACTCCCCCCAAGTATTATTCCCTTCTAGCAGTATGATCAGGTAGCTTACACACAGGCCCCAAGTGTGGCACTGCAGCCCACAGAAGGAAGCAGTGCTCACCAGACAAGGGGCACACTCTGCTTGTGCAGAGCCCTGCATGGAGAGGACAGTCTCTCCAGTTAGAGAGGGTTAGGGTTGCCACTGCCACCATGACAGTGGGGCTGCCTGCATTGAAACTGGGTCATAAGGCTGTTTTAATTGACATTGACTGCAGTTGTTTTCTGGAATGGATCTGAAAATAGAGAATCTCATTGTTAGCTGACAGAATAATCTTGAAGTGCCCCATCTGAGAAGGAGCAAAAAGGGGAAGTAGGTACCTCAGTGAATAACATTTGTCTGGAAATTTGTTTTCAATTGTCCTCATCTGAAGCTGATATTTTGTGATTATGTACAGTTAATATGGGTATACATATGAATTTTTAATCCATTTTCTCAAATTAATACTTTCTATTTTCCTTCTTTCACAGAAACAAGGGATGTAGGGTGTGAGCCGATCGAAAAACTAGATACTTCTCTCCTCAGTAATCAAGATGAAATAGGTACTGTACTGATTAGAAAGACATGCACTTGCTCAATTTTTAGTATCTGGTTATCTTTTTTTTACATAAACAATTGCTAATATTAAAAAATCAAGCTAAACATACAAAAAAGAACTTAAGAAACGTTCAATAGAAATTAAAACAATTAGTCACTTCTTTAACCTTAAATCTTATGGAGCTTGGTTTGTCTCAGGTGCTACCAAATACTTTTTTATATAGATATTTGACATTTTTAGCATCTCAGAGCTGCTAATATCTCTTTGACACATAGGACTTGGCTTAAGACAGCAACCTTTCTACATGTCATTTGAGCTGTTTGTTAGAACAGCAGCAGGAAGTTGAAGAAAATGCTCATTATAAATTTTTTGTTGCAATTCTAAAATTCTGATTGATTTCACAAATGCCACGATTTTATGTTAAAACCAAACTGTTTGATGGAAATAAGTGATGCAGGGAAGGCCCTACTTATTTAGAAATATGTAAATTAGCATATATACATTAGACATATTTTAGTGATGTATTATCTAAAGGTTAGATAGGATGGCAAAAACGGATGAAATGGTATTAATCCACAAGTGTTTCTCTTTATTTTTTTTTCTTGTAGAACTGAAACTGTTTAGCATTACTGAAATATAGCTATGTAGCAACCTGATATTAGCTGCTTAATTCCCTCTTTCCACAGTCATTGACAATGCAGACGGCTCACGTTATAATGCAGATGGCACACGTCATACCAGTGGAGATTCCTCAACTTCAGGTGCAGAAGATGAAAATGTAGGTAGTGGATCAACTCATGAGACGACTCCCATGGATACCTCCATCAGGAGATCCAGTCCCTCATATCATGGAAGTGCTACTCCAGTCTCACAGCTGCCAGATCATACTTCTGGAGAGGGTGAAAAAGGAATTCCTGGAAAAGACTATGGTAAGGACAGTAGGTTGCCCTTTAATATGAGTGAGTGAAGGATTACATTGATAGTTAAAGGATATCATGAGGGATTGAAAGGTACCACCTCTAATTTGTATTCAGGAGAAAAAAAAGGAAAAAAAATAGAGAGAGAGAATGTGTGTCTTTGAAAAATAACTGAAACATTCTAAATTTCTAAGGATTTTTTTGATTGTCTGTGAGTATGAAGCATATGTAAAGATAAGGATAATAAGAAAAAAAAGGTTCTAAATGGATGAATTAACATTAAATAACAAGAATGAGGAGGAGTTTACAGTAGAAGAGATTTCTCTTTTTATAAATACAGGAGATTTTTTTAGGACATCATCTTACTACAGCATATTAGAGAATGCATAAGGAGATAGAAATGTCAAATGAAAATGTTATTAATAACTTCTTTTAAGTGGTAAAGCCAAATTCAAATTTCGAAGAGCCCTAACAAATAGAAATGCTGTATTCTTTTCTATGTATTTTATTTCATCTTTTATGTTTCTTGTGTTGATGAATTTATCAAAAGTCTGAAAGAGTAGCTCCAATTGAACCTAAGGCATACAAATATAAGTCATCCTCTAAGGACAGTAAAGCTTACTGTGTGACTACAGGCTTTTTATCAAATCACCAGTAACTTACCAGTGAAGGATAACAGCATTTTACATCACTATCCTCAATATATACTGAAATTAAAAAAAAAAAAAAGAGCAGAATCATTAGGATTATAAAGTTAATCTTCTCTTGTAGTACACTCATGACATGTTATGCTTGTTTTTCCACATAGTTAGCATCACAAATGGTAAATCCTAACATTTTCATCCTAAGGAACTAGGATCAGAACCATTCCCTGAGGTGTTTGCTGTGTATTTCAACTCTTTGCCATTACAGCTGTTATCAACTCTGCATGCAAGCAGAGTATAAACTTTGCACTAAATCTCAGAATACATCTCAGTAGAGGGAAATACATATAGCTTCACTCATTGTTCTAGAATCCCTGTCCAAATGGTATACAGGTACCATCTAATATCTTGTATCATGTGAACAGATCATTGCCAGAATGTTTATTATCACTGTAATACATACTCCTCTTGAAGTAATCTGTTTTGACGATATTCTTACTATGTTAATAAAGTCAGGTTATGCAGGGCTGAATTATGAGAGGAGCCTAGTCTGTGTCTTTCTTCTCTCTTGGACCAATAAATGAAGGAATGAAGCTTGCAGTGTAGAATAACTGAAGTACTCCTAAGTACTGTATTGCAACTCAGCTAGTGAAATAGTAACGATTTATCCATCACCATACAGATGATGAAGTTCCATCTTTATCACCTGACATCTCTTTCGGGACAGTGACTGATGATTTCCATGAAGAAGATGGTGGACGTTATCATGCGACTACTAGTAAGATTTATGTTTCATAACAATTATATTAAATATAGATTGCTTTAAAAATGCTTTGTTCTTCCAGAAGGGCATGCTGGTAAGTGGTGAGGTATACAACATTTCAAATATTGGAAAGACGTTGAAAGACACTATGTTCCAGACATAAGTCAGAAATTAATTTCACTCTCTGGGACAGTGGGAGCAAAATCATTTACAGGGTGTTTGCTTCAATGTTTATACATAAGCTCAGAAAAATTGTTGGTTTGTATTTTCGACTGCTGCTATATCACACCTATTTGCTCTATGAGGTACCACAATTATTACTTGAAGTCAACGTATGTCTGAGACAGAAAAGAACATTTTTGTCAATTTGGGATAAAAGTCTCTGATATTCTAATATGTTTATGGTTGTGAACGTAGGCAATCTGTGTCAAAAAAATTGCCTCACTAACCAAAGCAGTGCTTTATATGGTTCCAATTGCCAAGCCATTTGTGCACTGCAAAAATTAATTTCATCCCTGTTTTTGGCAGTATGCATGAGAGAAAATTGGGGCTCCACAGGCTTTGAGGATTCAAAATACATGCCATTTTTCTCAGCTTCGTCCTTAAACAACTTTGTTGAATCTGAAAAACTGTTTGTGGTGTTTTTATCAAATATGTAATGCACAGCAGCTACAACAAATAAAAAGTCATCTTACACATGTTAAAGTGGAAGTAATGGACATATGCTCACATTATTTCTTAAGTTTAGAGTGATAAAGATCTTTTCTCCAGAAAATAAAGTGAACCTAAAGGGAGAACATTTTAATTACACACAGGAAATCTACAGTTGCATGGTGTAGTAAAGATTGATTTGATAGACATGAAAGTTTTTTCCTACTGGCTCCCCACCAGGGAAACTCATGGAAGGGAGGAATTTGCTTGATTGTCTGTTGGTTGATGATAGATGGTCAAATGTTCTATATGATTTGTAATGGTGGTGCCCTCATCTGTATTTAGACATGACAGGATAGAGTAAGAATGATCGTTTGTTTTACACAGTTGGCAAAAGCCTTGCTAGAAGACATAAATCATCAAAACTGAGCATCTTGTCTCAGAGGATGTGAAGGTTAGTAACAGCTTATAAATATGTAGATGGAAAAAGAAATATTAGGTTGATTTTTACTCTAGACCTTTAAGGAAAGTAGAGAATTTTATGGTGCTTGTTTCAAGCAAAAGTTTTTATTACAAAATATTGCCTGCCTTTGTAAGGCGTGGAGGAAATTCCACCTTCATGTATATTTGCTTTTGTACGCATGTGTGACTTAGTGTTTCCTTATACAGTATTTCCATACCCACTACAAAAGCCTGTGCATTTTTTCCAGGCAGGAAAGCTTTCTGTTTTCGTTATCAAATGTATTGATTCTAGATATATATGTCCCTTCATGTTGCTAACAGTTCTTTCTCAGGGGCATGACTATTTGACAGAAGAATAACTTGAGGTATTTAAGATTTTAAAAGATCAAAGTAACTGTAAAACAATGTAATAAAATACATCACTACTGATATATAATATGTGTATCACAGAACTGATAGCATTGGAATGATTATTTACTAGTTTAGGGTTGATAGATTGGTTCTCTGGCAAAAAAAAATTATGAAAGTAGTGCACCTGGGCCTTTCTGATAGATTTAGCAACATCAGCAATATCACTTTAAAGCCAAAGAAACTCAGTTAGTTTAATTTTATTGCATTACAAATGACTCAATAACATAGCACTCCTTTCAGAAAGAAGTTAAGTATAAGCTGAGAAGTCATCAAATATTCAGTAGTGTAGGAGAACAATCAAAAAAAGAAGGTGAAGCTGCACCCCAATATCGGCTATTTAGCTTGCACAGCAATGTAGCCTCATTGGAGTATTCAGTTTAATTTCCCAGGGAAAAATCCCACAGACAGGAAAGTAGAAAATTAAGAAATAAGCAAAGAAAACTATTTGTCATATATCTTCAGACAGATGGATAAAAATATATCTATCTAATTCTATAGTGTGTAAAAGTGAGAAAGAAAACTGGTGTCTCTCCATCTATATTACACATCATTTGTAAAGTTAAAGTTTTGTAAAAAGATATCTGACTTAATCTAAAGACTTCTTTGCTATGGGTTTTAAATGAACAATATTAGCGGCTCCTTGTTCTTCAGACAGTACTATTTTGGTATTTCTCTGAATTTAGATATGGTTGTTGATGTCTATCCAGTTAATGGTCCATATTAATACACTTTCAGCTCTTTGNGAAGGTGAAGCTGCACCCCAATATTGGCTATTTAGCTTGCACAGCAGTGTAGGCTCATTGGAGTATTCAGTTTAATTTCCCAGGGAAAAATCCCCCACACTGGAAAGTAGAAAATTAAGAAATAAGCAAAGAAAACTATTTGTCATATATCTTCAGACAGATGGATAAAAATATATCTATCTAATTCTATAGTGTGTAAAAGTGAGAAAGAAAACTGGTGTCTCTCCATCTATATTACACATCATTTGTAAAGTTAAAGTTTTGTAAAAAGATATCTGACTTAATCTAAAGACTTCTTTGCTATGGGTTTTAAATGAACAATATTAGCGGCTCCTTGTTCTTCAGACAGTACTATTTTGGTATTTCTCTGAATTTAGATATGGTTGTTGATGTCTATCCAGTTAATGGTCCATATTAATACACTTTCAGCTCTTTGCCATCAACTTCCTCTCCTGGATGAAAAAAGCTTCTTCGTTACTAACAAATTATGATTCATCTGTAGGTGTAAAATGAATCAGATGTAAAATTCTGTTACTGATCAATGAAATACCCTTCTAAGTTATCAGAGCAACCTACTCAAACAGTAACTGTGACTGATTTTGTTCATCCATGTGTAATAGACACTTCTCTTTCTATTCACGTGCCAATACCCATTTGGCTTGCCTAGCACAATGGATGAAAATGCTGTAGATTCCTCTAGTTTTTCTAAGCAGAAATCCCTTTTCATCTGTAAATGTCTGTCACAGACCTATGGAATTTACTATTTGATATTATATGTAAGATATATGCTCTGATGTGAGAAAATGCTGTGCATTGGTCATGTGACAGAAAAAAAGCTGCATTTCTCTCTCTTCACACTATGCAGCCGCCTCCTCTGAAAAGCATTTCTGGTGTGGATTTGGCTGACAGCATCAGGACAATGGGGCTGCATGTGTCTTTTGAGCAGAATAGTTGTAGTTCTGAGCCCAGGTCTCTGACAGCATGGGCTTCTTGGGCTTGTCAGCAGAAGAGCAGTTTGCTTCTCTGGATGTGCTTATCTGTGGGTGACCTTTTTGCCTGACATGGATACTTCTTTCACCTTTTGTATGTGATTTTATATCATCTTGGTGGATGTTCCTCATTCTGGAGTCTAAGGCCATCTACTCTCTCCTACTGTCAAAGCCTGTGAGGAGCTCATTAACCTTATGACGTGTGAAGGGCTGGAGAAAACCCACAGGGCTTTTTGATGTCTCCTCTCAAGGCACTGTGCTCTTTCCTGGGACTGCCAAAAGTGCTTGCATCTGGCAATGTGTTTGAGGAATGTAATGATACCATGGATTCATACATTCACCTTGCACTCACATCTGTCTCTGTGGCATGAGGGTGCTCAGGGTGCTGGTGTTAGTGGACTTGACTTTCCTGGAGGAAAAGTGCTTCTCAAGAAGTAATAACAAGATCTTGGTTAAATGAGCCATGTCCTAACAGCTCCAGGGCCTCATCATGATGACCTAGAGAAAGCCACTATGCAAGCTTGGTGGAATCTGTTTCCAGACCACTGGTGGTGGTCAAATCCTGGAGAGAAGAGGCAAGAAGCCACGCAGGCAACCAAGGGTAAAGAATTTCATGCTAACAGGGCATTTTGATTAGGGGCTGTATAACCAGAGACCAGGGCAGCCAGCTTCAGAAGCATTAAGTGGAGCAGGGGGTGAATGTGTGGTATATTTCACAGCTGCTTGCTGCCATGTGTTAGAAGTGGGAAAAGCAAAGTGCTGGGCTTTTTCTCATGTACTGTTCATGTGATAGCAATAGAGCAGCTGTCCACACTGCTCACACTCCACACAGGCATTGTCCATGTCTGTATGGGATGAGTATGGGAGTCATTATGTAAAGGAAGTATACGAATTTTTAATTTTTTCTTTTTGGAAGCAGTTTAGTAGTAGCCTGTTCCAATAAGAAGGACTTGTAGGAGAAAGGAGGACAATGTTTTTAAGCCAGTACACTATGCTCACAGAAGAGGACAGAGCATGATTAGTGCTGTGACCATGCAAAGGGTACCGAAATTCATCTAAGGGCCACATTGGTGAACTTCAGCAGGGCCATGGCACAGTGGTGAATCCCTCCTGAGTGAAAAGGCCAGGAGGATATGGACCATGGGAAGCACGGGGCTGTATATTTTCCTCTGTGATTGTAAGGTTGCCTGTAGGGGAGACAGGAAAGCCTAACTGCTGCCAGCAGAAGGCCCTGTGAGTTAGGGCTTCATGGCAGATTTAACATCATCACAGCAGATGTGACCTCCAGTGGCAATGGTTCAGATGATGAAGACTCTTCAGAGGAGACGATTTACCCAACACTGTTTCCCAGCTGGAGCAGGAGTGTGGCCAAGGAAGAGTTTGCTCCAAGTACGAGTAAGGAACTTGCTTTCTCTTTGGATGGTTTCTTTCTTCTTTTTCCTTTCATACCTGATGTTCCTCCTCCTTTGCCACACATATATTATGTGAAAATTGGTTGATCTTCTCATCAGCTCTTTTTCAAACACGTCTCCCGTGCCACATGAAAAACCCGTTTAAATCATTTGTGGTCCATATGTTTAAAAGCACCACCTTCCAATACTTCTTGAATTGACAAGAATCAAATCTTGTCCACATTTGATTTGTAGACTTTCCTTGTTGGTTTTTGTATCTCAAGGGCTGATTTCTCTTCAGAGGGAATTTCCAAGCTCATAAAAATGACACATTTATTTCTATTTACATGCCAATACCCATTTGGCTAGCCTAGCACAATGGATGAAAATGCTGTAGATTCCTCTAGTTTTTCTAAACAGAAATCCCTTTTCATCTGTAAATGTCTGTCACAGACCTATGGAATTTACTATTTGATATGCTCTGATGTGAGAAAATGCTGTGCATTGATCATGTGACAGAAAAAAAGCTGCATTTCTCTCTCTTCACACTATGCAGCCGCCTCCTCTGAAAAGCATTTCTGGTGTGGATTTGGCTGACAGCATCAGGACAATGGGGCTGCATGTGTCTTTTGAGCAGAATAGTTGTAGTTCTGAGCCCAGGTCTCTGACAGCATGGGCTTCTTGGGCTTGTCAGCAGAAGAGCAGTTTGCTTCTCTGGATGTGCTTATCTGTGGGTGACCTTTTTGCCTGACATGGATACTTCTTTCACCTTTTGTATGTGATTTTATGTCATCTTGGTGGATGTTCCTCATTCTGGAGTCTAAGGCCATCTACTCTCTCCTGCTGTCAAAGCCTGTGAGGAGCTCATTAACCTTATGGCATGTGAAGGGCTGGAGAAAACCCACAGGGCTTTTTCATATGTCCTCAAGTTCTGGGACTGCCAAAAGTGCTTGCATCTGGCAATGTGTTTGAGGAATGTAATGATACCATGGATTCATACATTCACCTTGCACTCACATCTGTCTCTGTGGCATGAGGGTGCTCAGGGTGCTGGTGTTAGTGGACTTGACTTTCCTGGAGGAAAAGTGCTTCTCAAGAAGTAATAACAAGATCTTGGTTAAATGAGCCATGTCCTAACAGCTCCAGGGCCTCATCATGATGACCTAGAGAAAGCCACTATGCAAGCTTGGTGGAATCTGTTTCCAGACCACTGGTGGTGGTCAAATCCTGGAGAGAAGAGGCAAGAAGCCACGCAGGCAACCAAGGGTAAAAAATGTCATACTCAGAGAGCAGTTTGATTAGGGGCTAAGGAGGACAGAGTATGGTTAGTGCTGTGAGTTTGGAAAGGGTCCCACATTGGGGAGCTTCAGCAGGGCCATGGTACAGTGGTGAATCCCTCCTGAGTAAAAAGGCCAGGAGGATATGGACCATGGGAAGCACGGGGCTGTATATTTTCCTCTGTGATTGTAAGGTTGCCTGTAGGGGAGACAGGAAAGCCTAACTGCTGCCAGCAGAAGGCCCTGTGAGTTAGGGCTTCATGGCAGATTTAACATCATCACAGCAGATGTGACCTCCAGTGGCAATGGTTCAGATGATGAAGACTCTTCAGAGGAGACGATTTACCCAACACTGTTTCCCAGCTGGAGCAGGAGTGTGACCAAGGAAGAGTTTGCTCCAAGTACGAGTAAGGAACTTGCTTTCTCTTTGGATGGTTTCTTTCTTCTTTTTCCTTTCATACCTGATGTTCCTCCTCCTTTGTCACGCACATATTATGTGAAAATTGGATGATCTCCTCATCATCTCTTCCTTCAGAAATATCTCTTTTTTTATTGGAAAAATTATCTGAGCTCCATGTGAATAAAAAATAATATCTCTTCTACCACTGCTTAAAATTACCACCTCATTTTCATGCCTATTCAAATGTTTTCACTCACTTATGATTTTCCAGGAAGAAAAAAGTTTATATTTCTTTCTATTAATTTTTTGAAGTGTTAAAATAATTCCAGTTCATGCTATATATAATCTACAGCTAATTAATACCAGACTTTCTGTCTGTGGAAGGAGATATTCAGGCATAATTTGAGGAGGACAAACCTAAAGTGCCTTTTACATTGGGAATTGTCAACAAAACAGTCTTATATTTGCTACCTTCTACATTCTTCCATCTTCTACCATTACCTTATTTGTTTTGTGACCTCAGATGTCTAGGCATGATCCAATACCACAGTTGAGATATTTTAATACATAGCTTTATTTTTCTGATATGAATAGTCTCACAGTCATCATCTCGTAACTCCTTTTTTAATTCAAAAGCCACCCATACCTAAAGTAATTTTTTTCTGAAAAACAGAAAATCACCACATCTGAAGATCAAAGCCAAATGCTGTGTGTCACTGAAGCACACACCCTGGTACTTGACTTTATGACCAGGGAATGGTCCCAGTCCTGGGGCGGGTTGTAACATTGAAGTTGCCAATAATGACTGTACTCTAATGCTCTTATTTGTACAAAGATAGCAATCTGTTCTATTTCTGTAATTTTATTTAATGTAAGTACATCTTAATATGTCTGTTGTCTGTGCTCTTGTTTATTCAACAGTGTTTATAAATCACAACTATTTTATCTTTCTGGAGATAGTTCAGTATTTGCATTTTTTCAGCAGTGGTCTTCACTTTTAAAAGAAATTACAAAATCAGCAAATCATCTTGCTTTGGGACTTTTTATTCTTTTACCTATATTTTGGGTATTGCTGGTGTTAATTTATTTATCTTTGAGACTCTGTATTGGTGACTTATTCCACTGGTGTATTGCATTCCAAATACTTTCTATGGCCAAGAGGTGTCTGCATGCTGCATGGGTGAAAGTGTATACAGTCTCTGATCACAGTGTCTAATGGAAGTTTTATTTCATCTTTTTAATTGTATTATAACTTCCTTGACTAATATTGGTGACCTGGTGGTTGTCAAGGTGCTATCAGTTTTTTGCTCTTCTTCATTTTTGGGCTCAGTGGTGGATATTCTGGCATGGTACTTTTTGAGTACTTCTTGGGTTCTTAGCAAGCATGTTTTACATGTACTGAGACATCTACCATGTTCCTTAGGTCCAGCATTTTTCTTCAAATGTGAGTTTAAGTGTCTATAACTGCTGTAATACTTCTGCTATACATTATTCTTCCATTGCTTGTTTTCCCCATTCCTCTTGGGAAAATGTGCATCTATCCAACGTGAAGAAAAGAACAATTGATTTGATGTAAAGGGATTTGATGAAAAGAGTAGAGGGGCTATAGTTAGGACATGCATGAATTCCCATTTTCCATCACCTTTATGCCACACATGAACAGTGGTAAACAGAGCATAGTCAGCGTTCAATCCTCCATTGTCCCAACAGCTGTGAACTCACAACACGAAACACTTCTGGAAATCTCCACACAAGATCACTGGAATCCTGCCTTTACAGATGAAGAGGAGCAGTATCCTAGCTCTTCTAACAGGGGTAAAGCAATCAAGCATTTTGAATAATATTGAGATTTGTGACATAAGTGTAACAGTCATGGTACAGCTGTTCTTAACTCCCATACCATTAGCCTCAGTTCAGTGTAATGCCTTTACATTACTTGTACTAGAGCCCTCAGAGGTGGCATCTATCTGTCATTCCAAGTATATCTTTTGCATCTAAATTTAGTTAATTACCACTTTTCCTCACTTTTATAGTATTTTTAAATTTACCCTACCAGTCATATAATAGAACTGAGCAGACTGTAACTTCTGGTGAGCCACCTTGGCGAGAAAAAAAATAAATCCCTTTTTCCATTTCAAAATTTTCAATTGTAAAATCTGAAGACAAAAGACAAAAAAGGGAGCTAGTGCTTCAAAACCACGAATTTTTCCTACAAAGGATATATACTACCTCCAGGTTACTGTGAACATTTTGCTACTGGTGCTAGTGACAGTAGCACTGAGATACCAAAGCATTCAAGGCTAAAAGCTTCTGTAGGCAAAGGCTTACAGAGCGCGTTCTCTGGCTCTTTTTGCTGTGTCTTTCTGGTTCTGAGCTGTATAAACAGTGAAGGTTTATGTAATTGTCATTAGAACAAGTTCTGTAGTCACCCAGAAATAATTTTTGTGGTAACTTTCTTTTATTTGTGACGTATTTTTAGATCAGTTGTATTCATACATTAGTTAATACTAACTCTTTTTTTAATAATATAGATATATTAGGTTTAATTTAAAATGAATGGATTACATTTTCATGAGTGCTCTCTATATAAATTATTTCATTGCCTGAATCTGAAAATTAATATTTTTCCAGTTTTTCTCATTTTGGGAAGTAGCATAGGATTCTCTAGCTGATTTCTTAGCATATATAATAAGTTCAGCTCATTCTTTGCATACTCTAATTAAGGACCTTTACCTTAGTATTAATATACCACTCATGGAAATGTTTGATTCCTAAGGCAAATACATTTTCAGCTGAGTTCTAATGCTCATCTTCAGGTTTTCTGATGTATCTTTTCCAAACCTGTCTATGTTCGGTAGAAAACCTCTTATGGTGGTGGTACTTCAGCTGCTTTCTGATTGCGTCTTATGCTGTGTAAGCAAGAGCAAATTAAAGAGTGAACAATGAATTTCTTTAATTGGTAAGAGCTTTAATTATTATTAAGTTCAAAATAAGTATGGTTATCAACTTCAAATATATGAACCTACTTATTTCATCTTTCCAGTCTCAGAAGAAAGTACAATTTCCTTGGAGCCAGCTTTGTAATTGTGTAATTGAGATATTTACTCAGAAGAGAAAGTTCATCCATTTTTTCATTTTAAAAACCCAGAATACACAGACTCAAGTTAAGTTAGTATTCATGAATATGGAGTAGAGGTGTAAGCTGTTGTTTCTATGTGCTCTGCTGCTGCTTATCCAATATCTTTTCTCTTCCACTGGTCATTGGGATCCTTTCCAGACCGCTTAAATCTTCTTCTGATCCTGGTGATGGTTTTGTGTCATAGGGTTTCCAAAGGACTTCTTTTTCTTTCATCTTTCATTTCACATCAAATGCAACAACAAGAAAAAGCCAAAACACAAAAGCCAGGCACCTTTGTTATCAAACCTTGATATGAGAATAATGTGACTGATGTTGGGTATTTTGATCATTATTGATTCAATCATCATCTTATCAGCACTAGTTACAAGTGAAAATGAAAAACATCAAGGACCAACCCAAAATCCACTATTACACAGCATTCATTCTGGAGGGATCAGTCAAGAACAAAATCCTGCAAATACCACAGCGAGTATTGAACAACATGAATTTACTCTTGCCGGTGAAAATGATTTTGAAAAGGAATCTTCTCATACAGGTAATATTACAGGTCACATTTTAGTAAATTATCAGGGCTTTCTAAAGGTTTACTTTTAGGATTTTTTTTACTAATATTTTTGCATTCTGAGGCCATAGAACAGGTTCTGTTAATTATTTTTTAATTATCAACAAATTTTTAATTATTCTTCAGACCTGTCCCTCGGTGTTTTTTTCTCTTCAATTTGGCTTGCAGGTCAAGGACCTTTAGTATTGTAACTTTCCATAGCTGTCTGCTACGTTTAGTGTTGTGTGTCATGCAGTCACAAGCTTTTAACAAGCTGTCTCCCAGGGTTTTAGGTGTAGGAAACAGAGAAGGTTTAATAATGCCTGTTGTATATTTCATTTGTTGGGAGCTGTGTTCAGTCCCCTGTTGCAAGTCATTATCGCACCAAGGACTTTTTTTTTTCAGTTTTTGTTAATATAGCAATTATATCTAAAAAAAATTATCTGAAATGTCTACTCACCTCACTGTTGAGCTATGACAGTATGATACTGGTGATGAAGGGAAGTAAACAAAGCACAACTTAGAATAAGAAAGAGGCTTCTTTCTACTATTCATTGAATCAACTGAAACATAAAAGACCAAATTACACTTTAAAGCTAGTAACTGAAAATTGACATATATTAGTTTCTGTTCCTGTGAGTGTACCAAGCTTACTAGTTAATGACAGATGTGCTGCCAACAGTCATCTACTATTGCAGATTCTTAAATACAGGTCTCTGAAGAGAAGCATATCACGAACATAATTTAGATGCTGTTTCTATTCATTCAACTAAATGTAATCTATTAGCAAAAGTTTTGTGTAGCTCACTGTTTCAGTAGTGCCTAAGTCCACATTTCTGTAAGATATCAAGCCCAGATGTGTCATCACCATCCCTAAAAAGTCTGGTGATGCAGTACAATGTAATATGAGATAGAGATATATATGTAAGCACTGTACTGTGCCATACCTTACCACACTACACTGTATTATACTACATTATACTACGCTACTATAGCAATATGTAATGGCCTGTTGCAATTAAAATTGTAACACACTGCGGCAAATTTCTTATTGAATTGCAGGGGCTAAGGAGGGTTATGCTTCCTGTAAGATTTGGGTACATTTGCTGTGACTGTCTAATAAAAACTACAGATTAGTTGATATGGATAATTTTTTCTAAATAACTGCAATATCAAATATTCTCCAGCTGAATGCTCTCTTATCTACCATGTGCACTGTTCACAAATCTGTAGCATCTGCTAACATTCCCCTCTGTCATACGCCCTTGTCTATTTTTCTGGAGATGGTGCAACTAATAAAACAGTGAAATTTCAAGGGGGAAAAATTGCATATAGCCAATGCACTCAAATTCTGTGATTAAAATCTTACTGATGAGTCATATCCTTGCAGTTGTTTCTGCCTTTGAGGTTCTTAATTCTGAATCAGGGGATATTGGTTTGATATTCAACCAAAACAAATTCAACAGCAAAATACAGAGAAATACTTTTGAAAAAAAATAAGACACCTTGATTCTGAAAAGAATATGTTTGGTTTGAGGTAGGTCCTACTGATAACACTAGGCAACTTTTCTAAACATAAACCAGGATGAGAAGCAAATCTACTTTACTTCTCTTTGCCATTAAATGTAGTAGACATGTGAGCAAGGCCTGTCATAGAGACAAGAACCGAAGAGGAGAATAATATGAAAAATGGATCTTTATATACTGAGTTCATAATTGCTTCACCATCATCATAACAGCTATGGTCTCCACCCATGGGGCCAAACAGAATGACTCCATGCAAGACCCATGGGTATATCCAGGTTGGGACAAGGGAGAGGACTATGCAACACGGCCTGCTATAACGGATAGAACTATTCCTTCCAGAGAGAATAATCATGAGAAAGACTCTTCCACTACAGGTACTAGTAATAATGTCAGTTGTGTGTACTGCATCACTTCTGTCTCTCATGTCTCCAGGACATGACCTGTCCTGGAAAGATACTGCATGAACTTGTAGATAGTAGTAATTACTAATCTCTTAAAATAACAACATACATGACTAGTTTTCTCTGTGCTCCATCTGGATGGTGGTGAGACAAAAGCTTTCCATTTTAGCTCCATATAAAATGTTTGTTCATTCCTTGCCAACACCACTTTTAGTACTTTCCATTTCTTGGTGAAGCCTGGCTGTGAAATTACATCCAGATCATTACATTGCCAAAATGTCTTTATCTTAAAGTTGAACTCATACTTATGTATATTTGTACATCAACAGGTTAATGCATTTAATTTGTGAATATTAATCAGAGGAAACAGGGTTCTTTTCATAGATTTTATCAAAATATCTGTCCCTCTGGTTCACAGAATGATGAGAGAAAGGAATTTATAAAACTGGCATGACAAAATGTCATGCTGCAATCTCATATAGCATACTACTCATAACATCGAAATAATGTGCTAAAAACATGATGTGGTCTCTTCTTCTGAAGACTGTCCCTGGGATCTGTACATGTAGCCAATGTCTTGCTCCAACATAGTGAGCATAGATGTGGTGCATAATGGTCTCTCAGAAGCCAGAGACAGGGAGGAAGAAGAAGGAGAGGCCTTCATGTCTTCTTCCCTCCTTCTGTGCTTTGAATGAGGAAGGTGGATGTGCTTTCTGGCTTGCTGTGGTGCAATATGGAAATACAATGTGGAAACAATATGGGTGGTGGTTTTGTGAGTGCTCCATTCTAAAGCTGATCATGGCACCATCACAGAGTCTGTGGAGGATGTTAATGAAGAGAAAGCAACCAAGGAGCCACTGGCACCTGGCTCTCCACCTGGAAGGGAAAGGGAACAGGCAAACACCACAGATGGTTCCCATGTCAGTTGGATACCTGCAGTTCTTCCAGACACTGAAGACCATCTTAACCGCTTGCAGACCCCTCTTACTACTAGTAAGAACAATGAATTATAACTTGTCACCACTTAGCATGTCTTGAGTAACTTTCTACAGTGCCTGTAGAAAGGTTTCTTTACTGTCAGTATTGATATCTGCAATGTAAAACATGCTGTAACACCACATGGCAGTGTCCCGGAAGTTGCAGCTCTGTAGTTAGCCTGGGATACAGGTCAGGGAACCCTCGTGACTGCTGTCTCTGTGTCCCTTTGTCCACTCCTTGGGAATATTTTTTATTAAGTAAAAAAGTGGATGAGAATAGCAAATGAAAATGTCTCATCAAAACCTTGAGAGAGCAGTTGTTGCCCTGTACAGGACAGGTCTCCCTTCTCTTATCTTCTTGTGTTGAGAAAAGGGTAAGAGTGGTTTAAGGTGAACAGGAGATTTGAATGAGATGGGGATGGGAAGGCCACAGCAGCATACAGATGGAATTCACAGCTGATTAAATAATCTATATTTAAATCACCTATTATTAAACCATTATAACAGCTGTTGCCTCTCCTGATGGTGCCTACCACAAAGACCCAACTGAACAACCTTTGCCTTCCGATAATGAACCAGGACAGGGCACTGAAGGCATCAGGAATTCCACAGATACCCCAGAGGATGACGTCCTCCACCGAACCACAGCCAGTATAATCAAAGCTGGTAATGACTCTCCTCCGATAGGTAGCAGTAAGAATAATGGATCATACTCATTTCTCATGCCTGTGTGAAATGAGGCATTATTTCTTCTGAAACCTGACTTCTTTCTGTGTCTTTCTCATCTTGGAGATCTGCGTTCTTGTTGTGAACTTGCAGTGCAAATGTTTTTATGTTTTTGTTGCATGTGAATATCACAATAAGAATTGCTACCTATTTAAGGATATTTTTTCCCTGGATGCCCTGTGTCTTATGCCCCCTGACTTTTCTCATATTTCTTTTTTGTAGATAGGGATACTGAGAAAGCAGTTGCTTTGTGGAAATGGCCAGTAGTGTAAATAAATCATAAACTTAAATATAGATTTTCATGTCTAACTTTTCCTGGTCTTGATATTTCCACATGTTCTCTTAATATGGTAAAACTTGAAATAATTTACTGGAGTTTGTTCATGTAGTTTTGCAAACTTCTAACTTAATTTTCTAAGCTCTGCATGTTACCCAATTAAAAATATTCCAGTTCAAAATACTGGTTTTTTATATAATACAATATAATATTATTTATTTTTATGACATCATAGTACTTTGGAACTTTTTGCATCTTTCTATTTTCTAAAAAAAAAATTCTAAGGAAAAATTAGCATTTATGCTTTCCCTCTTCTTTAAAATTCATTTTCATCAGGATTATTTAATCTGCAACATTTAGGATTTGCCAAAGAACTATGAAGGCTAAAGTTTGTGTGAATTAAAATACAGTTTATGGATTAAAATATAGTTGTATTCTCTACCCCCTTCTCCTGTTTTCTAAATATGAAGGAGATTTGGTAAAGCCTCACAGTTCATGGTTTGTCAGGCTTATGTGGTTTGACAGATCAGTTGCAAATATGAAAAAACAAGTATGACTTAGCAATTTATTCAAATGTTTAAAATTTAGTCATTCTAATACAATTCCTGTGTAACAACAGGAATTCTTGAACTCATTTTATTATGAAAATAATATTGATATTTTCGCCCCTGTAAGTCATGTTTGGGAGGTATTTTCAAAATTAACACTTTAGGCTGCATTGTTTGTAAATGCATATTTCGGTTTCTGATTTTGCTTAGTGATGTTAACTTTCAGTAGTTAACCCAAAAAGTGTGACATATACGGGAGATATTATTTGCTTGTGGGTTTTATTTTTTTTTATTCTCAATTTCTTTCTCATGTTCTGCATAGGCTAATAAATAAAAGAGTAGAGATTTCTAAATTAAATAAGGAGGCAAAAATTTGTAAGGTAGGGTTTTTAAAATGTCTTTGAAGTTAACTTAGCCATCATCACAACAGTCACAGCCTCCACTGATGTTCTGGTACCAGAAGATATAACCCAGGAAGCATCAGCAACTCGCATCGTGGTAACAGCTGTTGCCTCTCCTGATGATGTCCACCACAAAGACCCAACTCAACAACCTCTGCCTTCAGATAATGAATCAGGACAGGGCTCTGAAAGCGCCACAAATCCCACAGATGCCCCC
Source organism: Pachyramphus minor (assembly GCA_013397135.1). Lineage (NCBI taxonomy): Eukaryota > Metazoa > Chordata > Aves > Passeriformes > Tyrannidae > Pachyramphus > Pachyramphus minor. The sequence continues at coordinate 677,841 of VYXB01007186.1, read as the reverse complement.
AGGGATGAAGTCCTCCACAGGACCACAGCCACTATAATCAAAGATGGTAATGATTCTCCTCTGATAAGTACCAGTAAGAATAATGGATCATACTCATTTCTCAGCCTTGTGTGAAATGAGACATTATTTCTTCTGAAGTTGACTCCTTTCCCTGTCTTTCTTACCCTGGGGATCTACATTCTTAGTATGGACTTGCAGTGCAAAAATCCGTGATAGGATCTGTGCTCAAGGCACAAGGGACTCCCTGCTGGTGCACTTGGTGGTTTCTGTCCTTTGCTGAAGCATGTTTTTGGGTGATTTGCTAACTGTTCTGCAAGACATGCACTTTGGTGATTCTGAATCCCCAGCATCATCTTCCTTTCTTGTGCATCTGTGGGATCAGGCTTGATATGCTTTGGCACTGTGATTGGTGTGGTGGAGGTGCTCTGGTAGGTTAATCAGATGACTCGCTCCTGTGACTCAGCAGCAGCACCATCATAGGGGAGAGGTGTTCCAGAGGTGAGTGCAGTGCAATCACAGAAGAACTACATCCCATATATTCTACCATCAATTTCTTACTTCTCATCACCTGTGGATTGCCAGGAAAGACTGACAGAGGTCTGACTGCGGTATGGCCTCTCACTCCTGAGTTACATCGTCAGGTTGTTGCTGCTGTGGTCTCTTCTCCTGAAGGTCTCCCCTCTCCATCTGTCCCTGGGATCTGTACATGTAGCCAATGTCTTGCTCCAACATAGTGAGCATAGGTGTGGCGTTTAATGGTCTCTCAGAAGCCAGAGACAGGGAGGAAGAAGAAGGAGAGGCCTTCATGTCTTCTCTCCTACTCTGTGCTTTGAATGAGGAAGGTGGATGTGCTTTCTGGCTTGCTGTGGTGCAATATGGAAATACAATGTGGAAACAATATGGGTGGTGGTTTTGTGAGTGCTCCGTTTTAAAGCTGATCATGGCACCATCATGCCAGTCACAGAGTCTGTGGAGGATGTTAATGAAGAGAAAGCAACCAAGGAGCCACTGGCACCTGGCTCTCCACCTGGAAGGGAAAGGGAACAGGCAAACACCACAGACGGTTCCCGTGTCAGCTGGATACCTGCAGTTTTTCCAGACACTGAAGACCATCTTAACCGCTTGCAGACCCCTCTTACTACTAGTAAGAACAAAGAATTATAAACATTTTAATTTATCCATCAGTAAGTTATTATTGTGGACAATGGTTATTGTCCAAGCCCGTGTGTACTAACCGTAATTGTAAATTGTTGTCATAGTATGATTTCCTTCTGGGGTTTAGTTATTGTGCATAACCTGCTGATAAGATGTCATGAAGGGTATCTTTTCCTACTAAAAGCATTTGCTAAAAGGCTCTAAATAGTTCTTTGCAAATAACCTTGTGTTATCAGTATGTGGTAACACAATTATTTAAGTGAAGAAGTCTAAACTTTCTCCTCATGCCCATATATTTGTGATAACATTTTGCCTTTCTTTACTGTTAGTGGGCTGTAACTGACATTTCCTTTGAGAACAACTGTTTTTTTATTAAAGGGTTTTTTTCTGATAAAGTTAGTGCAATTAACAATAACAGTATTTGCTTATTATACTACATGTAGCCTTTGGTATTTTTTTATGTGTGGTCACATGTTGTATGCAAAATTAAGGGACTTTTTCTTATTTCCAAATGTAGTTTCCATGCAAATAATCATCCAAACAGTAAGGGATTTTTGGTTTTTCTTTTCCAAAAACCACTAATCCAAACACTATTTTCATGCACTTTCTTGGAAGGTAGTGGAACCATTCCAGGGTAGAATTTGGCCAATGTTCTGTGGACATTCTTTGCACATAAACAAGATTTTGTACCTTTGTTTTTACACCATTATACAGCAAACATTTTAAAGGTAATTCTGTTATTAATAATTAATTAACACATTGTGACATGGAGCTTGGCTACTTTTTTTTCTTAACAAATTTTGTATAAACCCAGTAAATTCAACTCCGTCAAAATTGACTGGTTATAGTATTTTTACACAGGCATAGCAGTATAAATGCAAAATATGTATTTGATAGAATTTTATTGGAAAGATAAATCTGTTTTTCATAAATGGCTTCCTACTACAACAAACTCATTTCTTGACTTTCACTGGCCCTGTTCACTTAATTAATCCAAGCTGCCTCCTTAATTTTGTCTGCAGACATTACACACTATGAAAAGATTTTTGCTGCCTTTTTGTATTGAGCACATAGAACATGTAAGAACTGGTTTGATGATAATTTTCAGTGTGAATATCTGCATCGAATCTTTGCGTTGGCAGAAGGCTCATAAAGGCTATTTTCTCAAAACTCTGCCTTTTTTCATTTACTTTCTCTTGGTGCTTTTAAAAAACACAATACAAGGGAATTACTAGGACAATACCATTTTAATAAAAAAAATTATTTATTGAATGGTTCATTCATTTGTAATGTTGCCCCATATGGGTGTAATAGGATGGAAAAGATTCATGAATGTATTGGCAGACTATAGTTAAAGGCTTTCTCTGAACAGATGGATGGTTTGATGTACTATGCTACTTTGTTTCACTTGCTTTTTTTCTACAGCAGTGTTTAAGCTGTAGTCTGACATCACACTAAGTGTCCACAGAATAACAAATCAGTCCACTGAAGGAACCCCAAAAATAAGTGTCCACAAAGAAAAAAACCCTGGTATGTTACCAAAATGAAATGTAGAGAGTTTTGGAAGATCCCTTGCAAGCACCTTGCCAGAGCCAGAACAGCAGGGGACACAACTGAATCCTGCTTCTTCTTCTTCTCAGTGCTCAGGGGAAAAGCAAATGTAGCAGTTCTCTAAGCACACACATTTTAATAAATGTCCAACTGCCTTTCTAAGAAGCCTCTGTGAAGGAAAAGCTCTGGCATTTCTCAAGGATGATATAAAGCACCTTAAAAAGTCTGCTGAGATGTGGGGTAGACAAGTTAGTATGTCCCTCTTGGTCGGCTTTCTTTGACGCTAGATCAGGACCCTTAGCTGCTGATTTATTGCTTCGTCCTTTATTGTGAGATAGCACCAAACAACACACCAGTCAATAAGTTTCTTGTTAATAAAAATAATGAAAACATCTGGAAGATTCATGAGTTGCTTGCTGGCAAGGCAAGAGGGGAAAACCATTCCTTTTGGGTTTGCATTTGCCAGCTGTTATTGGGAAAGGGGATCAGAAATGCTGGATAGAAATGAGTTCCAATGTTTGTTAAAGAAGAAGAACTTTACAGCTGATTAGAGTCAATGCTTAATTTACTCTATAAGACTAGAAAAATTCAGAGAGGTGGAGATCAGCAATATATTTTTTGTGGTGATAATGAAGTAGTAGTCCCAAATGAAATTACTGTATCTATATTCTGCTGATAATTTACAATTATTCAGAGAACTATCATTCTATTTAATGAGAGCATTAGAGTTTTAGCATCCATCCTGTGGTGGAACACAATGAATAGTTTCAAAATTTCTCCATATTGGTCATTTTAGGTTTAAATAAAAAAGTAAAATTCTCTCTCTCTCTCTCCTTTTATCATTCTGTTTTCCCCACAGAACAGACAAGATGTTTGACCTGTACGACAAAACACTCTTTAAAAAGTTGCCAACACTTATGTCTACATTTTCTTCAGAGAATTTCTAGGCAGTGATAATCACATTTGGGTTCACAAAAAAAAAAAAAGAAAAAAAGAAAAGAAAGAAACATTTTTTTGGGGGGGACAAGAGGGGAAAGCCATGAGTTTTATTTTTCAAAATACTAAAACTAGCCATAGTTCAGATGAGTATGATGCTTATAGTCTATGTAATAGTTTTCAATATAAATACTTCAGTACTATAAGTTGCTTCAGTATGAACTTTCCAGAATATGGGTTTTTTTAATTGTGAAAGTCATAGTCTTTTTACCTCGCTGTTAAATACTCACTAAGCATATTTGGCCTAATAGATAGGATTTTTTCATTTCTTTAGGCTCTACCTCTAGTATATATGGTAATGAAGGACCACGCAAGGGACATTATGAATCCACTACTTTCCCTGGAGAGACCGCCACAACAAAAATAGATTCACAGCCAAGGTCGGCCCGTGTACCAGGTAGGTTTTTGAAGTCATATGTTTTAAAAATAAAAGTACAGAATTGCATTCATATCAACTAAAGTAAGAGATGAAAATGAGGTCAAGTACAGTTGTTTGGGCTTTGTTCTGCATCAAATAATATTCAGCGTTTCACTAGTAGTTTAAAAACTGGAACATATTGCAACTCATATAATTTTGCAGCAATATTGAGATGTGAGAAACCATGCATTTGGAGAATGGGATTAAGAGTTAAATAATTTTTATAAATTGACAGGAAATCAGGTGAAACTTGTTAAAGATCTATGCACACTATTGTATCCATGAGAATGTTCAGTAAAAATGATAGGTGAGACAAGTGTTGCAGAATAGAGCTTGCAGAATGAAACAAAATCAAAAGAAGCCAACACCATGATACAATTGCAAAAGAAGGCAAATATATTCTGGAACATATTAGCAGTAAAGTAATTTTTAAAATAGAGAAAGTAATTATCCCATTCTACTTAGACCTAGCAAGTCCAGAGCTGAAGCTCTGTGTTCAGTTCCAGGCACTGCTCACTCACATAGGAAAAAAATGGAGAAGAGAACACAGAAAATTTTGGAAAGGTAACCTTTGAAGCACCTTCTGAAGAACTCACCATTTTCAGAGAAAACTGAGGGGAGATATAAGAAGACCATGCTACAAAAAGAATACTTATCAGTTTTTCACCACAGAGGAATAATAATTAACTAATTAGAGAAAGTAATTTGTTTCAAATAAAATGCAAGTGTCTCATTAAACAAGGGAGACCTGTTTCAAATGAACAAAAGCAGGGAGTTAGCTCTTTGCGGAGGACCTCCATCTGTAATGGTAGTAGGGCTATAATGGTAACAGAGAAGAGGCTACTGGGAAGGTCTTGAAACCTACTTTACTAAAAATGTACTAAAAGTCATCCTACTTCTTGTAGGTGTGTCATGCTAAGCCTTTTCTTTTGCTCTTGGAGTAAGTCAGTGATACAGCTCCTCTTCACCTATGCCCACCAAAATGCAGTACTTGTGGGTAATAACAACAATGGGATATTTAATCTGAAAAAAAAAGCATATAGCTGAATGATGAAAATGTATTTGATTTGCACAGAAACATTTTGTAAAATGAACAAACATTCATGCAAAGAAGAAAAAGAGTCTGACAGTTTAAAGAAAGTAGAAGAGATTGTGTTCTTGCAGTTCTGTGAAATGGCAAAACTACATGAGATATGTTAACATGCTCTTCTCCCTCCCTGTAGAATGGCTGATCATAGTGGCTGCTCTTGTGGCACTTGCATTGGTTCTTGCAGTCTGCATTGCTGTTAACAGTCGGAGAAGGTAAGGTTGCACCTTCCCATTTTCAAAACACATTGCCTTACTATTTTCTTCTTTGAGAGGCTCCAAATCTTGGTCAAAGAGTAGAAAAACATAATACAGGAAAGAGCAACCTCCGTGACGCTCTGTGACTTGGGGAATGAGAACCCAGGTGACCATGTCCTGCACAGGTCGCACATCAGCCTTCATACTCACATGGAATCATGTGAAGCCAGCAGCTGTATAAACCACTTGGTCTTGGAAATGGAAATTAACTGTATTTAGATCAGAGAAAATGAATTATTCTCTATCCGTTAGTTATTAATAGGAAAATCCTGTTCACTGAGAGAGAAAACCATGAGAGATGCACATAGACAGTAACAACCACAGGATGAGCTGAGTATAATCTTCCACCATAAACAGTGTTGTCTGTGTCCAGTGTGGAGGGTTGTATTGGACAATTACTATCACAGGATTAATCTGTTCCTTCCAAACAAGAGTCAGCATCACAGATGGCAGTTGCAAGGATATATTCTAACATAGCTATCACAGCTCTCCATAGCTTTATTTACTCTACTTTACAGGTGAAGAAGCTGAGCAATGAAAAGGTGCAATGATCTGTGCAAAGTTAGCCAGGAAATTCGAAAAAACCTTAACCTAAAGCATAGGCTAAAAAGTTCTTACCTCTTTCTTTTCTCTCGGGGCTGTTCTGAGGTTAATTCTTGATTGTCTTAACAGCTTTTTGCTGCTTGAATGTTAAAACTGAGCCCTTTAACAGAGTAACTATTGTATCTTACTTGAATGTTGAATTTGAACACCTTTTTTTTTTTTTTTTTTTTTTTTTTTTAAGGTTTAAAACCATTT
>VYXB01007186.1:572439-671565 GCA_013397135.1 Pachyramphus minor | reverse complement strand
TCAGAGTAGTAACCATATGGTATGTGGAGATTTTTGTTTAGGAAATAGTGAGAAAATTTTTTTCTAGTCTGTTGGTTGCAGAGCACTCTGAACTGCTCTTTGAAGAGGCTGTGGAGCTCCACAGCTCCTTGCTGATGTCCTCCAGCATTTTATGGCTGCAGAGCAGGAAATGATTCCCAAGGGCGTGTGTAACATTAGCACAGTGAACTGAGCTACTTCAGATAAAATAATCCTCATCTATGAAAATGAAGTAAGCATGAAAAAAACAGTATTTCTGAAGCAAAGAATATAATTGAACTGTCAAATTACTAATTCAGGCAAAATATGCTTAATTTAAGAAGAAGCACTTAAAAGTACAACTTCACAGAGACATTGTCCCTCTTAGGAGAGCTGTGCTTTGTATATTCAGTTTACATAGGGCTGTTTGAGGAAAAGTAGAATGTTCAACACTGTGTAGCCATAGAATCATTTTAACAGCCTGAAGCAAATCTTACAGCTGTAGTTTTTTATTACATTGAAGAATACTCAGCCCATGATGACAAGCATGCATCAGTTTTGGGCTGGTGACTTTCTAAAGAAGAGTGTGTGTGTGTGTGTGTGTGTTTTCATTCAGAGCTGTATATAAAGTTTACTGGGCATCACTGCAGTGAGTGTAATTTTGAAGGTACAGTACCTAGAAGAGTGTGTAACTTCATTAACTACCTTAACTCACAGCAACTGTGCTGCAGATGGTAGCAGTAGTTCTCCATATTTCCTTGCTGCTTGTTGGCTTCTAGGCTCGACACACTAATACAAAGAAAAAGAGAGTTGTTTTGTATAATGACGTGAGAGCTTGATCCAAATTTTCTACTCTCTCGAGACCTCATGCAGTTTCAAAGGTGTGGTATGAAGTCTGGTTTTATAGTGGGATATATACAAAGTTCATAAATGTGAATATATTCAAATATTAGAAAAAAATCCAAGCACTCAAAAATGAATGTTATTCCTATATGTAGGAATAATAGATATAAATTGAATAAGTTAGCTCCTGGCAAATGTTATGCATGTAATGGTGGATACTTTCAAAAATAAAATATGTAATATGAAATATACAGAAACATACATATGCATCTGTAGAAACATTTGCACTTTGCATAGTGTAAGTCTGCACTGGCAGACATAAGTTTATTTTCCAATCACCTTTTCCTAAATATTGACCTTCAATTTTTTTTCTTATTTCTGTTAGTCTCTATTAACAGTATTTTATTTTTATTTCTTTCTAGATGTGGGCAGAAGAAAAAGCTAGTGATTAACAACGGGAAAGGGGCAGTGGAGGACAGGAAATCAAGTGCATTAAATGGAGATATCAGCAAATCACAAGAAATGGTGCACTTGGTTCATAAAGAACAGTCAAATGACCGAACACAAGCATGTGATGAACTCCTGACTGTTAATGAAACACAGAATCATCAGGAACTTGACATGAAGACTGGAGTGTAATGATACCATGTTGCCAAGTAGATCAGGGCTGGGGAAATCAAAATCATGTGGAACTTGAACAGGAATTCACAGATGCACTGTGCTACTGATGTCTTTTGAAAATAAACATAAGTTTTATTCCTTTTAAATCACTTTATAATGTTGCCAGGGTTAAAAATTGACATATGCTTTCTGAAATATGCCCCCAAGAATTGCGTAATGCTCTCAGTTCCCAGTCCCTACACAGAGGACTTTCACTGTGTCCTAGATGTTAGGGGGCATACAAGTTTACATCATTATTCCCCAGATGGAAGGTCTTCACTGTGTGGAGTTTAAGAAGCATCCACTCACTCCATCTTAGAGACATTTAAGGAACTAAACTTGCCATGATACAAGAGTAAGTGAGGAAAAAAATGTCAAGAGTAACAATCAAGTTTAAACCCAAAAGGCATGCTCTATAATGTCTGAAACATCAGAATCCTTCAGAAATGCCTTCCAGCCAGGAAGAGCAGAGGGTGCATTCAGAATCTGCCACTATAAACAAAAAGTGACATTTTATAATTATGTATGGCTTGGTCTGCAATGAGGCAAATCCAGTAGGACAAAATTTATTTATCTCTATTTTTAAATGATACTGTGGGCATACAGCAAGTCTTCTCAGGAGGGGTAATAAAGAGATGAAAACATGAACTGATACATAATAAAATTCTATACTTTATCATCCTAGTAACCTGTACAATTATCCTTGAGTTTTTGAGATATTCATTGCTCTTCTCCCTCCCTCGTTCATTGGTCCAAGTTTGTGCATGTTTTTAATGAGTCTGTTAGTTAAGATAATGAATGAAAGAAAATGACCCCAGCTCTAGCACACATGCACAAATCGAGCAATTGGAGATCATTACGGAAGGTGACAGTATTTTAATCCTGAAGAATAGCTCTCTGTCTTCTTAGATATTTTTTATTCTGTTTTACTTAGGAGATGCTGAGCCTAGTAAAATTGTTTCCCCTATAACTATTATGTCATACCAGTTTGCTGATATTTTAAAAGTTCTTTCTCTATGATCTCACTAATTTCCTCAGAATTCTATTTCATCTACATTTTTTTCATTTGCTTTTTAAAAACACCAAAAGAAACATTGCTTGCATATTGGTACCAGAAATTCAAATTCTACAGAAGAGATCAAAGAAAATGAAAGGAAAGTCTCCCAGCCATGTAATATAGTAGAGTAGCTGAGCTGCATTGTTATATGCTTTTGTTTTGTCCTTTTGTGTCTGTTATGTAAAGTATTTGTACTAAGCTATGATGCTGTGCATTATATTGATATGAATTGTCAGAAAAAACTTATTTACTACCAGTGGTCTGTGCTATTTTTAAACAAGCAGTTTGGAATGAAGGGAGAATGATAACTTCTAATTGGGCTGCCCCAAGAAAATGCAAGTAAAAACAATTTAAGTAATTGCAACCTGTGGTCTGTGTCAGCTGTTGGGTAGGGATGGCCCGTAACAGGGTTATGCAACTATTCCTGTTCACTGACCGTAACATCTGTCTTTGAAACTGTTCTGCTAAAGCATGTTATTTTATGTTCTCCATCTGAAACAGTTTGGAGGATGAGTATTGAGCTGGCTAAATACTATCTTTAGCTTGCACTGATCTTTACTGGAACATAAAGCACAAGGCTGTTGATTATATTTCTGAGTCACGCCAGGGTTGCAGTTTCCCATGCTTAGGGAAACCTCCCATTGAGGTGCTTAGTGCCCCAGTATCTGCAGGCAGATCTTCTCAGGGCAATTTACACCTGGGCAAAAGGTCCCAAGACAAGTAGAGGTTTTAAAATACACACAGGATGTTGTCTGACTTTATGTAGGTCAGCATGTTTCATCTGAACAGTACATTGGTTTTTGTTTAATCCCTGTAATGTTTTTAAGCAAGCTTTTCTATTTGTCCTTACAAATCAAAATATTCTGTTGAAGGTTCTGTTTAAACTGGTGTTAGGTTCTCATTTCACTAAGTATGGAGGTCCAGAGTAAGAATTATTTCTCTCTTTAAATCCTAATTGAGTATAGGTCTTAATGAAAAGAACATATTTCATTTTCTTGGAGCCTAAATTTCTCTTTTAGAAAAACAAAAGGTTTGTGACGTTATTCATCTCCCTATACAGATATGTAATGAAGACTCTCACAAACTTCTTCCTCGTTTACCTTATGTTCAGTAGTTATAATTGCACAGAGAACACTGGTTGAGGTTTTTTGTATATTTTTTAAATAGGGAGATGCTCAAGTTGTCTTTACAGAAGCAATGTCATTATTTTATACATGCTGGTTCTTTTTAGATTATGTCCTGTGATTCATCTGTAATTGTTTCATTATAGTTTCAAAACTACGTTTCATATGTGTAATATAGTACATATTTTTATTAATCTTGATTTTATTATATGAGGGGTTGTTTGTTGTGTGTATGTATTTTTATACAGAGCACTTGATATATTTGCATATTTATTTAACAGATTAATCAGAATGATAGAAAATATCATCTCTAAATTGTAACTAGAAATAGTATTGCTAAAAACACATTGAACTGTAAAATAAGCTTGATTCCACACTGAGGATGAACCGTAAGACCAGCTATTAGTTGGAGAGAAGTATTCAGCAGGATAGTCATGTTGAGTATTTGTGATAATTTTTTCTGCTTGCAAATTCTAAGCCAGGTCGAGGTGAATGCTGTGTGACCTTTTCTGCTCTGCCAGCCTTCTATAGGCTCCACAGATGCTCTGGGAGTTGGTGATCAACTCAGCTTCCCCCCAGAAGCAGACAACTTGATTCAATTTAAGATCAACTCAGTAAGACCTTCATGACTATTCCTGGCTCATTGAACCAACAGCATTTAGAGCGCACAGCAACCAGCAACATCCAGCCCTTCCTTCAGCCCTGCTGACAGACAAATTGGGTTTTGGTCTATCCTTGGTGCCTAGGAAGTACGAGGATCTCTTCTAAAAATGCTGAGGAGGTCAGACCCTAGTGTTAATTCTTTGTCTTGATCAGCTTGTGTAAATTCTTTGTCTTGAAAAGTTTTAATGGAAATACTGTTTGAAGCAGTAGGCGCATTCAAGAGAGAGATTTTGTGTTTTATAAGAATGTGGTTTTTTTTTTTCATGAATCAACGCAGAGTTATTGTTTCATCTGTATTTTCTTGAAGACCTTAGAAAGAGAAAGGGTATGCGGCCATCATGTCTACCTGTGTGGATATTAAACTCTTACCAAAATACCAGTTCCAAAATTGTGATTTTGCAGTTTTTCACATGATATGGATGTCTTGTGTGTCCCTATTCAACAACAACAGCCTCTGTACTAATTAGTTTGAAGCACGTTGCTGCAATTCCAGCTGTGTGGGAGTGGGTGACAAAACTCTGGTTCCTTAACAGTGGAAAGAATTGTGAAAAGGTGTTTTGGGGATGAAGCTCTAGGGGATTAGGGATGATGGGAGGACACAACTGATGGGAAAGGAAGTAAAGGGAAAGTAAAGGTAAAGGTAAAGTAAAGGTAAAGTGAAATTTCTGTACTACTACTGGGAAAGTACCTTCAACACTCCCAGGCCTCTGGCACTTGAATGTTTCACAGCTCTGAGAAGGAAAAAAGTATTACCCTTTTCCTGTGAACCTCCCCCACCTCCAAGTCATCCTCTACATTCACCATCTCCTTTGCAAACTGATTTTGAATAATTTTCCCCTGGTAGCTTATTTCTCATTATTGCTGTGCCGTGCTGCATTTGGCATCCGCCAACACCATGCTGCGAGCAAGCAGCTGTGACAGTGAGGAGTGAGAGGCAAAGCACAAATTCAGCAAAAATGAGTAACAGTGTCTTTTGTACAGCACAGAGACTGTGCTTTTTTCTTCCCTTTCTCACCCCTTTGAGCAAGGTTAGCAACAGCAAGATTTCAAGAACATTTTACTTCTTGCTTATCTTCCTGTTTTGAAAGTTCAGGACTGATACAGATCTTCACATAGATGCATAGTTTTTTTAAAAGCTGAAATGGAAGAAGCGAATCTACCATCAAAGAAGCCCTCCTGACCTGAAAACAGTTGATGATTGTTAAAGTGCAAGTAAAGCAGAGGCAGTGAAAGGTTCATATATGCTTTAAACACAGCCTTCTTTCAATTTTGTCTGGATGGGTCCAGCAAGAATTAGAAAGATTTTATCTGAGTGACACCTTCAAGGAGTCTCAGGCTTTTATTAAAACTTCCTACTCTACAGGCAAAATGGTTTTGAATTAACAAGTTGGGGGATAAGACCTACTTTTATACATTCTCTACCACAAAAAGCTGTACATTAAAAGCTGGTGTATCTTAGTTTTATAATTTCTTTCAGAAAAAAAATTAGTTTTGTATCAAAATAAGTCCACAAAGACTGTCAAATAAGGTTTTTTTTTTTCTTCAGGAACAGACAAGATTTCAGCTAGTTTTAATATCCCAGACAAAATCTAACTGTACAAAATATAGCTCTCCTTTTGTACTAAAATGGAATTCTTGCAAGTAATTTTTTTGCCAGTAGAAAATAATGCATGTGCCAATTTACAATAAAATAGGACTATTCAAGTCTAAGATGACATAAATTTAAGTGCGTCTGTTGGAAAACCCGCAAGCACTTTCTAGAATATTAAGGAAAATCCTCACTGAAGCACCCACTTAGCTTAGAATTTATCTCAACAGCTGCTTTCTTCTGATGCTGAAGCTGAGGCACAGCTAAAGTCAGGGGTACGTAGGCTGGCAGTGGTAAATCAGCATATGGCTCATAGGCAGTGGAGGCTCTGTACATCCAACAACTTTCAGGTCTGCTGAGTTTCAGGACAGAGGAGGATGTGATAAGGCAGTTTCCACTTCTCTGGAGGCTGTAAATTTTGTACCTGGCATCTGAAAGCCTTGCCTCAGGCAGTCAGTTTTAATGCCCATTTTGATAGTCCCATGTTGAACTGTATAAATGGTTTGGTACCATTTGGTACCAAATGGCTCTGGTACAGCAGAGCTTTTAGCTTTAAATCTAAATTTACTTGTAGTCACTAGTGTACATCGTCTAGCTTCTGGCACCACATACTCAAAAGGGTTTTGTTTCCCCTGGTTTAATCTGGAAAAAAAAAAAAAGGCTTAGGTAATTTTCAGTGAACACATTTTCCTTTGCATGAATTGAAACTACACACTTCCATTTTTCTCAGAATAGACAGCAATAAACTGGGTAGGTTTTGCCTCATGATGGGAATTTCAGTCTTTTAATTTAAGAGTTTATATTCATCACTTTTTATCAGCCTACTTTTTTTAAAAGCAAACATCCGGTTCAGGGCTGCTGCTGCAGATTTCTTGCAGCACCTTACTGTAGCTACCTCAGGGGGACAATTTTCTGCAGCTTTCAGTCTGAGCCTGTAGGATGAGTTTATCTAAGGTGAGCCCATCACAGCTGAGCCCCATAATCAACACACAGTGATCTCAGCTGACAACAGCACACCAAAGGAGAGAATAGGCCTTCTGCACATGCTGTGGACTACAACTGTCAATTTGCCTCAGAGCAAATCCCTGGACAAAGTATTTTGGGTTCCTTTCTGTTTTCAGATTCATAAATTATTCTGTGTTTTGGCTTTGTTCAAGCATTGCCAGTGTACATCTAAATACCGTCTATCTGTATCCTACTGCGCAAGTACATGGGGTTTGTCTTACTGTAAAACTGTTTCACAATCATCCACTCAATTCCACATGTTCACCAGAGGAGTCAAGTTCATAGTTGTTGAGTATTTCCTTGCAGTTCTTTTGTAGTTCATTTTCATCTTTAATCAAGTGAAAGTCTGAAATAAACTCTAGATAAGGATGCTTGTTCAGCTAGTGACTTAAAAACCAAAATTGTCCTTTGTTCAAGAAGGATGACTTCTCCCCTGCCCATGAAGAGCACAGGTATAAAGCCTGCCTGTTGGTTACAGACCAGTCAAAAATGGGAGAAACGAGGTTCAGAAACAAAGCTTTGTGATCCTGTCTATTTAGGTAATACCACTAACCTCAGTGAAACAGTGGAATGAATTTTGAGTGCATTTCCTATCTTGGTCCCTCTTCTTGTCCCTTTACAGAGTTGGGAGTCAGATGTCTTTTCTCACTTGCACGTCTCCACAGCAGCATTTCTCAAGTGGTGTCCATGGATCATGGGAGAATGATCCATGGAGCACCTTCTGGCACCCCAATAAGAAAACAGCCAAATGGAGATAGATTAATCTTACAATGAGTACGGGAAAAGCAAACGTTTTTAGTTCAGTCACAAGTGAAAATGGAGAGCACTGTGTAAAATAGACCGTATGTTGCTCTTCTAAGTACTCATCCTTATGCTACAGAAGCACCATGAACAGTGTGGGGTCCTGTTCCTCCAGATCCTGTCCCTGTGAGTTTCGGTGGGTGGCAGTCAGCCTTGCAATTTATCTGTCTACACAGACACGTTTTGCTTATCACCACAGAACCTGCCTGCTCTGCTAATGCCACCAGGACCACAAGACCTGATCTTGCATGCAATCTGTTTTCCTTCCTGCTTTCATTGCATGCTGTACATGGGAGATGACAGACAGACACCTGCCAAGCCCGCAAAGCTGCCTGAGTTTTGTGTTCCTGCACAGGGCTCTGCACAGCTTCAGAAGCAAAATGACACTAAACCCTGCTGAAGTATTTGTACATTTTTGTAGTATAAGTGCTCGCTGCAAATAACTCTTTCTAGACCGAGTGTAACTTTTAATGTTGTTTTTCCCCTAAAGCATTGTATGTTGGGGCCACCTGTTTCTTTCACAACCTTGTCCTGTTTGCATGTACTATCTAATAAAAAGGAGAAGATTATTTGAGATTTAACAACCCTGAGTATTATCTCAGTTTTTCTTTCATGCCTGAGAGGAGATACAGAAATGTCTCTCAACATGAATCAATGATTCATGACTCATTGTTTTTAATAGCACCTTTTAGCAGATTATTTCCTGTAGAGAGGGATACATTTCAGATATAAAGGCACTCCTGAAATAATCTTTTGCTCTAAGGCTGAGGACGTGGAGAAAAAGGGGTACACAAGGGGCTTACAAGGGCTTAGAGAATCAGCCTTTGGGATGTGTATTTTCAGAAGGGACAACTTCATAAAACTGAACTTCATATAATTGTACAGTGTCCTGCATGGGTCAGTGTTGGGCCTTTCATTTCAAACATTTATCATGATGTGTAAAGAAGAATAGCCACCTTGTAGGGAAGGAATTTGAATGTACACAGTCTACATGAAACATGTGAGTGATGGGGGATCACAAACCAACTTCAGCAGGGAATTTTACACCAGCAGAATGCATCTATTAACAACACTTGTTGATGAGGCCAGATCAAGGCATTTTTGCCTCTGGCAGAAAGCGGCAACATGGTATCAAAATGGCAGCAGATAGCCAGGGCCTCAAATTTACCTTTTGCCCAAAGATCCTCCTAGCAGCACATCAGGTCTTAGTTCGTTACTGACTAAGAGGGCAGATCGCCAGCTGAGGTACTGCCAAAGCCACTTCCTGCTGTGCCTGGATTTCTTTGGAAATTTATCAAGTGGATGATTAAGAAGAAGTAAGGCCAGGGTTGTGCATACTGTTAATCCTCACAGCTGAGGTTTCAGTTATGTGTCTTTATCATACAACGGTAGTTTTGCTATTTCTGTAACGTCTGCTGCTTTGAGCATGCATAAATATTGGAACTTTCTCTCCATACTTAGCAACTAGCAGTCCACAGGGCCATGGTTTGCTCCACAAGAATCTCTTAATTTATGTGTTAAATAAGCATTGATTTCTTTACCGAGAACTCATGGACTTCCGCTACAGGCTTTATTTTTTCTTATTTTTTTTTTAGAAAGGCTGTGAATAAGAGACTTATTTTTTTCTCAGCCAGGGGAGGGAAGGAGGTTTCTAGAGCAACTGCAACCATTGATTTGTATTCTCCTACTCTTCTAACATCTCTTTTCACTTCGTTTGGCTTCATTGCCAAGAACTGTAGCTAGTGAGTCCTGGTCTTTTTAGGAAATGAGCTCATTTGCAGCCGGCATCCTGGAATATTTGGAGGATACAGTGCAGGGTGAGGTTTTCTAACACTTTGGCAAAGTCAGGTCCATCTTCTACCCGGAATGTAGTTTTCAGAACAGACAGCCTCTCACATCAGACTGCTTTATTTAAACTCCTACACAAAGCATTCCCATATTAAGCCCAGACTGAAATTAAAACTCACAGATGAAAATTATGAATCAACATTTATTGATGTATGTACATAAGAGGTACAACACTTAGTGAAATATTATATTCATTACTATATTTCCAGTATAGAAAGAATGTCTAGTTTGTTTTATACATGAAAGTTACAGAAATCAGTTCACACCATAAGAAAGCATTAAAAGCAAATAACTAACATTCCTTGTAAAGAGGAAAGGATCTGAACTACAAAAATAGAATCAGTCTACAAGGCATTCCAACTACAATATACAAGAAGAGAGCCCAGAGTTGGGAGAAATTTTATCATCTGCATTCATTAATTTTTAAACAAACTGTGCTATAGATTCTGTACAGTATGTAATTTCAAAATCTGCAGAACATTTTGAGTGTAAAGAAAAGACCAACCTTATCCCTCTTCCTTTTTATCTGTTTTATGTGAAAGATCGCAAAACATTCCAGTTCATGCCTGGTCACCTTAAAGAAGGGGCAAGGGATGATGAATAGGCAGCGCTCAGTACTCCAGCGTGCAGTTCATCCTGAAGCATCATAATGGGACTCACCAAGCAAGACAGATTTTGTGCTTTGGGGCCTGATTTTAATTCTTTCTGCTTAGAGGGGATGATTCCATTTCTGAGATCCAGGTCCAGCGTATCTAGGAATGAATCAGCTTCTTCTTTCTATATGGCCTTATTTGCTCATAGATCTGAACTGCAGTCCGGATTTGAGAAGATTTTTGCCACTGACTTTGTAATTCATATGTCTGTTTTATGATCAGACATTGTTTTCTAAATAACAGGCCTATACAACAACCACAGTAGCTTGAGAAGCTGTTAGTTTTGCATTTATTTTCCAATAACTGTTAATATCCCTTTTTAACAGCGAAAGAAACAGTGCCCCTTTGCCCATTCATCTTTCTCAGAGAATGTTCCTGCTAAGGGGATGAAATAGAGGCTCCTACTTGCACTTCTCAGGCACTCTGGAGAAAACTGGCAGCCCCTTGCTGCCTACAGGCTTGCCCAGTCACAGCCGTGGGACTGCACTGCTTTCCTGGCATCTGTGGTCAAGGAGAAACTGGAAATGACTCAGAGGGACCCTATGATGCCATGATGTGACTAAGTTCTTAATATTGCACAGAGTCAACAGCAGCCATGGCATCCAACAGGAATGCAGTTAGATGGATTTCCCCTTATTCATTGTGCCAATTTAAAAGGTGACTTACTAAACTTCTGGTGATAAAAAGTTCAAACATTTCAAGCAAACAAGAAGAAAACAAAACTTATCATTCTATGTGAACATTAATTCATTAACACGTCATAACAAGTGCATTCACAAGGCAGGAAATCTATGCTGGGGTTACTTTCACTCACTGCCAGAGAACTACACACATGCAGCTTCTAACACGTACCATACTGGTTAGATAGCTGAAAACTAAAATGAACATCTTTATAATAAGCTGTCTGCATACATGATTCTGAATGTTATCAGAACTGGATACTCCATAACAGACAGACAAAGTAGTTACTAAGCTATGGAACCTAATCAGTTGAACAGCCAAAAAGAAACAAACCCAGACACAAATCAAAAACAGAAAGTAGAACAAAATTTCAAAATGCAGTCCAATTTTCTACTATGGCTCAACATATAGAAACCAATTAAATTAAATTAAAGCACTGCTACACATACTCGATACACCATTTCACTGAAATTACATGTTGATAGCTACTTTATCTACAGTAAGTGCAGAGAGGCACTGGACATCATGCTTCAACAAAATGTCAAAACTGGTATCAATAGGGTTTTTCCAGCTATTAATTACTCAGCACTATTCTACCTGTGATTCCTATTAAGATAATACCTGTTACATCTGATTTAAAATACAATAAAGATTAAAATACAAGGGTATATCAACACACTTCCTACATATATATATATCTACTATAAACTTAGGCTTCAAAACCTCAGCAGAATAACATGGCCCCACAGGTTTTTTAATTGTTAAAGAGATACCCAGTATCAGTCACACTGAGACAGCAGTCCTTGCTATTCAATGTTTTTTTGTTTTGAATCACAGTCAAAGAGCTAGTAGGCCATAGAAGATTTTTTTTTATATAATTGTTATGAATATTAATATTAATTTATTTTTATTCCTCTAAAACCAGTTCCTTATTTATTAAGTAGAAATTATTATAGCCTCGGCCTTAATGCCAACAGGTATTTGCCTAATGGGAAGAGATGACCAAAATGAGAAGTAACTGTCATCTGGGTTGAAAAATATAGTGGTTATTCTCTTTAAAACATATAAGAAAGCAGGAGGTATTTGTACGGATGCTACCCAATTACATTGGTCCCATGGTGGTTCTGTTGGTCCTTTTTCAAGAAGGCAAAAGTAGGTGGTGAGATCATAAACTCCTTCCACAGGCTGAACTCACACACTGTGTTGTAGCAAGATGGACGGGCTACCTGATAACACGTTTTGCCTCCTCAGATCTCCAGTTTTTCTAAGACTGCATTTTGAGTCAAACAAATATACATTATCAGGGCTGAAGAAAGAACTGCAGGATTTGGCAAAGGTAACATCAGGAAAAATTGTAACAATGAGGGACGATTGCCCAAGACAGTCAACCTAGAAGATTGCTCAGATTAGATTATTATAACATTGTTCCATAATGAACTGCAGCATTTAAGGACATCTTGAAATTCCTATTTGCTTCTTGCATTTTGTGCTTTGTCTATAAATTGTCACTAAACGTAACACAGAAGTATTTCATTGATCCTAAATGTCATATGAAAACTGGTTTTGTTCTAAGGTATAGAACATCTTTAAAGAATTATGTCCCTACCTTATATAATGACATAGAAAATATTATACGAAAATATTTGCGTGTCTGTAAATTACAGATACTAAGTAATTTAAGTCAGTCTACACTGTAGTTTCCAGAGAACAAGTACAAACCGGTAAAACCTGTATTATTCTTAACTTAATCAGTGTTGAGCATATAATATTTAACACTATAAATACATATTCAGCTTTTTCTGATGCATTCTACAAGCAAGAGTTCATACCAGATCATAGGAAATTTGTTATACTTAAGAAAGGAGCAAGATGTGTTGGATGGAAGTGTATGCAATTGTCATTAAGAAAGAAGGACAACCTGCAGTGCACAGGAACTCACAAATCCATACAAACCACCAAAATGGAAATGCTATAATCTACAATGCCAACTACGAAATCAATATGCAAGCACAGTTTGCATAAAGTCTCCAAAAAACTGTAGAAAATGAGTGGAGAAGAATGATAAAAAAAATCCCTGCAAACTATATTATGTATGTACAAAGCAATATACAGGTACGAGATAATCCAGGTTGTGTGATGCTGCCTATGCCAGTTTCCCTATATGCAATGATGTATGCCACAGAGCATCATTAAAAACAGTTGCAGGACTCCTGAATGTTGAAAAATCAGACTAGAAGGATTGGATGCTCTAACATCTATCAGCAATGGCTCCACAGCAGAATGTAGTTAGAACTGAAAGGGGATCAAAGATTGGGTGGAATGATAAATCTCACAAGTCTTCTTGTCTCCCCAAATCTTGCATTAGTCTGTCAGTTATTTCCATCCTGGACCAGTAGAGACCTACTCAGTGGCTCAGTCATATGCTCTAGTTTTTCTCAATATTTGGAACCTGGCTTTTGCTTAAGACTCGTAGTTGCAACTGCACAACCACCTTATCCGTGTTAGGATTTGTGTTGACCCAGTAGTGGGGAGTCATCGGGTTTCCCCTGAGCAGGGGAAGATGTCTCTCAGATGGTGGGCACATGTGAGGGACGGTTCCTCGGAGCCTTGTGCCAAGGAGCCCACTCATAAGAGAAGTAAAAGAATTACCAGCACCTGGGCATCAGCAGCAATTTGACTAATTTGTAGCAGCAGATTTCAATTTAACATAAAATATGATCAGGAATTAAAAATGAGGGAGGCATCCGTTGTACAGTCCCCAGGCACTGTTCTTGGGGACTTTACCCAGAGTCCTGCCTTAAGTGTGCAGAACTGCAGAGTCTGTGCTTTGTCTGAGGACCATGGAGAGATACAGCCTTCATGCCTTTGTGGGAAGAAAGACTGACAACTTTGGAAGGAATGTGCACTAAATACATTGTTTCAGGAAAATTGTGAGCAAGAACACAACATTTTAAAAAATTACATGGCAAAAACATGTAAAAACATTTACAGCTTGACTGCCTTCTTTGACACTTCAATATCGTAATTCCTTTTTTTTTTAGTACTTGAAACTGCACTCTATATATCACTATTTAGACAAAGGAAATGGGGTAAATATTTTTCCTTCAAACTCATCAATATTATTTGAGAGAAGGAAAAAACCTCGTCTTTCCATGAATGCTTTCTGCTGGGAACAGTAGCTTCTATATAGTATTACATGGTGAATTATAGCCAAGGTTAACTGTCCCAATGGACCCTACACCTATCACAATAGCTAATATGAAAAATATCATAAATGTGGCCTTAAAAGTCACAGTAACAAAATCAAGGACAGTCTTCAGGCTCACAACAGAATAATATTACAGTACATTTTTATAAAGTGCCCTTATTTATCCTTCTGTAAATTAATACAAATGTAGCAATAAAAATAGATGAATGGAACTTAATGAAATGAAAAATAGTTATACCTTTACATGTCCACAAAAGGATTCTTCTGAGCCTGGTACTAAAACTCAGAGCCCTTTTGAAGACAATTACAGAAGTAAATTGAAGTAAGAGGCGAGGTTTAATACTACCTATAGTTATGGGGATTTGTGCGATTGCTGCTGTGTTGTTACAATAAGGCTGCAATAACACAAGTGAAGGAAAGGAAGCAAAGAAAATCCAGGCAGTCACCAGAATAAATTTGTCAGTTACTGCTGCCCCTTCTCAGATGAACAGTATGCTCTTCTGAGTATCTACTGCTGGAAAACTAATGACCCTGGGAGTGATGGAAAACAAATCAGAAATCTATATTACTCTTACTTTAAAAGTGGCATAAAGTCTGGAATTCCACATGCTTTGAGAAAAAACAGAGATCAGCTGCACCTTAGAGAAGACACGGAAAAAAATGTAATGATAGTGATCCTTATTTTTGTGCTGAGTTTTAATTCCAGTGCTGGACTTGTAGCATAGAAACAATTAAGTAAAAAAGAAGTATCTTGGCAGAAATCTTTTTGGATATGAGAATCAACTTAATTATAAATAGCAGACAAAGATTACTCCCTAGGATGGGATTGTGAAATGTCTTATAACTTTGAACAGAGACAGGAAGGGACTTGACTTTTCCTGGAAGCTTGTGACTCCCACAGATTTCAGTGTGGTTTCATGTAGTCCAATAGTCAAAGCATTGCAGGCACAGGTTTTACCACTGCAAACAATTTTTCAAAGACATACCAAGTTTCTCACCAATTCAAATGGAAAGAGCACTTCTCATAATACAGTTCAAATGGCTTATCCCCTACCTATTTGAAGCATCTTCATGTATAAGACCCACACACGTTTCTTAAAAGGCTGGTGCAGCCTTTGTCTTCCAAGGGAAGCAATGAAGAAACAAGTTCAGTGTCAAAGTGCTTCACCATTCCCATAGTTTTAACACAGAGTGTGCTTTAGTTTCAATGAACACATACTAAGAGAATGTCAACGTCACTCCACCAGCAAATGAACAAAGCAAACACATAAGCATTTATTTAATTTAGTGTGCAATTAACTGAGTCTTTGTCTGGCCTAGACTTTTCCATGTGCCAATGTGCTGTCAGCAATCCAAAGGCCAAAGGTTATCACCTTCATCATCAAAGGTGGAGGGAACTGACAGAGCAGCAAGTGAGATGAATGTACAAAGAAATGTTAATTTGAACTACACAGAAAACAAATCACTTTTCACTGTGCTTTTCCTTTAACATTGCCACCCCAGCACTGTGAACAGATACAAAAAAAATTGCCAGATTCAAATGAATGCATTGACACTCCTAGTGAAACTAAAAGGAGGCTGGCAAGTACCCAGAACCGCCTGCTGAAACGTGAACTTTGTATTAACTGAAGTGGATGGTCCCTTGGTTATTTTCTGTTTGTTTAGTTAAGTAGCAACCCAACCTCATGTGGATTGAGCAAACTGAGAAATGAAAGCCAAGAGTGAGTTACATTTTCCCACAGAAGTGGAAAGCTTTTTGATGATTTAATACAGTGCTGCACTGTAGTAACACTATATTAAGTATTCAGTCAGGCTACAAGTAGAGGAGTAAAAAAACCCAACATTTCTCCTTCTCCCACATCCACATTTAAATAGCGGAATCCCATCATAATCATCTTTTGAAAAATCCCTGAGTTACTCTATCTACAGAATTACTATTTTAAAATCACAGTCTGCTATTCTAATCCTATCAAAAGACCCAAATTTATTCTTCCATATGTGGGTGGGGTTTCTGTATTATTGCATTCCTTCCTTCCCTTGTCTCCATCCAAAGAAGCACTCTTCAAAGGACAATACATCCCAAGTGGATAACTGTAAGCATATTTTAAGCATTTCTCAATATGTAATTTTGTGGAGCTGCCTAGTCACATGTTGCTGACATTCCTGTTTGTTTCCAACTGCTAAACAGTTTCAAATGACAGCTAAAAGTATATGGACCAGTTTTCTAAAGCTACTTTAAAGGCAAGCAATCACTGTGGCTGCTGCTAAGAAACTGCCATGGTGAAGAGGATGAAAAATCATCTGTTAAGGGGTGAGCTGTGCCATGAAACAGCTCAAGAATGCTGGATATAAACCAGGGTAAATGTTACATGTTTTTCTTGGACATAACTACCACCCAAGTCACAGCAAATTTCACTTGATGTGAGCCAGCACCCTCAGAGTAGGGAACATTTTACAGTACCTACACACCACCCTAGGCATATTTCTGGCACATAACCCAGTGAAAGCTAATTGGGAGAAGCAGTAGCTAGATATAGGTTAACTCTGGATATGCTAATAACAATAACTGAAGAGAACCTGCCTGCCACTTCTCTGAATAACCTACAATTCCATCCTTCACAAAAAAAATTATCCTTAAGATACTTCAGGAGTCCTCTGGAAAAGGTCTCCACCTTTAATACATGTTAGAGGCCTACAGAATTCACAGTGGTTCAATATTTGTTAAATTACATAGGTCATTTTGCTTAGGATTGTAGCCATGGAATTCAAGCGATGACAAAAATTCAACGGTAAGAAAAATATTCCAAAACAAATGCTTAAAGGAGGGATACTTTGACAATGGACTTGATCTTGCACATCATTAACCATGCAAGTACTCTTAGCTGGCTCAGGTCTGTGTACATTTTCAGAGAAATTTATATGAATGCAGATGAACAAAAGCAGATCATATTTATATTCTAATAGCTCCTACAGAGCCAAATATCACTCTACAGTTAAACACATTATTCCTGTTTAAACCCATGACAGGTCTGAGCACAGACACTAAATGGTCTATTTCCATTAATATTTCAACTCTGTTTACTGCCATTTTTGAGTTCACCATATGTTCATATTCTGATTCATTCTGAGAACTTCCGAGAGCTCCCCCAAAAATTGCACAAAGCTTGTTCTGTGAGTAGAGCCTTCCAAGGCCATGTGGCTCAGCTTTGCTATAGAACATTGCTAATAGTATAATGGCATTCACCAGTGTCTTAAAATTGCTGAATATTAACAAGCACCTTTAAAAACACTTCACAGGGCAATTATTGTAACTCTAATTTCTTCTGACAGGATGAGTCAGATATAATCTGTTGACAAAACACGGTCTCATTAGTTCAGATGCCATGTACTCTAAGAAACATTTCTCTGCCATTAGGGAGTTACATGACTTATTACTCTGCAAAAGAGACAGAGATGTAAATTCAATAATTTCTGAAATTCTGGTTTAGTCTTCAGTCCTAACCCTGGAAAAATTCTATTAACTTTGTAGGAAATTTGGCATAGCAATGAATTCAGGATTTAGCCATTCACTGAAACATGATATACTTGAAAGATGGCTGTCACTTCATAGCAAATGCTACTGATGATCACATTCAATAATTCTCTAAGAATAATGGATTCAGAATTTGTTTGTAGGTCAAGTACCAAATTGTAACATCCATAATCAATCTCAGTAGTACCTTACTGGAGTATTCTCATCCACATGAGGAATCTCTCTGATCAGTGGAGCAGGGTGAACATTAAGGTACTACCTAGTTTGATTAAGAATGCCATAACTGAGTCCATGGTTTTGCACATCAGGCAGATTCAGTGAACTACCACCCCTGTAATTATACTGCCTTGTATTATATGATGCACTGTGGTCACAAAAGAGCTCTGCACCATCATAAAATAAAGGCTGCACCTGCCCTGGGACATCTGATCAAAACACACCACATGCACATACAAATCTAAGGTCTTCTCTTGATACTAACTATTAGTTGTACTGATCTAACACAATGTCTGGGATAATTTATTGACTTCTATACATTAATCTTGCCCCTGGATATAAGGTCAGTTTGAAGTACAACCAGGCACAAAAGTACAGTGCTTGTAGTTATTAAAACAAATAGAAATAATTATGGACGTTTTCAAAAGATATTTTAGCCATACAGTGATAAACAGATCAGGTATGTCACAAGAGTCACCAAAACACTTGAAGGCTTATGTGGTGTTATGTTTCTCTTGTATTTGTGACCCTGAGTCCCTGTAGTGAACTGTACTGGCACTTTGATCTTCCCATTTTGCAGCATTTACATTCTCTGTGTCTTGAATGAAAGGGAAAGTGGGTGAGAGCACATTGCACTGCGTGGAGTATTCTCCAGCTGCATCATCCAAACAGTAACACAAGGGAGACAGATGGTTATGGATCATTGCTTGGCAAAGACACTACAATGACTTGATGAGATCTTTGCTAAGTTTCATTTATGAAATTAAGTAAGCAGAAATTGTAGATGTTAAATAGAAAAAAAAAAAAAAGAGAAATCTTCTTTAATCATGATATCTTCTGCCAGAAGATAGCTCCAGGGCTTATTAAAGATGCATCTAGGGATCTCTTCACTTATTTTTCACGTTTCCAAGGCTCTTCTTCAACCACACTGAAGTCTGCAGATTTGCCATTGGTTGCCAGTGTTACCTGCAAGTAATTATCATCAACAACCAACTTAAAGGCCAAGGCACTTTGATAAGAAAAGTAATGAGTTTTATGTGGAAGATCATGATATTTGCAGGAATTACATACACCGTGACTTATTATATAAGTATTTATTCAGGATTCACAACACTGCCAAATACTGAGACTCCTGTTCATTTATTATACTGACTAGGAAACATGAGCAGTAGAAAAATGTTATTAAATAAATATTTTAGATTTTACTCCTTTCCATCTCTTATAGATTTCTCTTGGTTATTTCAAAAACAGATTACTTTTTTTTTTTAATGTAGAAAGTCACATTTTTTCAGGGAATTCCTTAGGAAAGCTGCATAACTGATGCGAGGATATGAAAATATGCAAGGTCTGAAAAACCATAGATGGGTATCTATCCAAACTCACCTACAATTACACCACCTTTAAAGAAATGGAAGAAAAGTTATATTGTGAAAGTATTGTTCATCATACCACTTTAACAGTGTAGTGAAAGATTTTGAGTATAGTCAGATCATAAATTCATAATAATGCTATATTTGTCTCACACAAAGTACCACAAAACTTCGCTCTTTCCTCTAAAGATATGTTTGAAAATTTTTAGGTTTAAGTATGGTGGAAAACCTATAGTGATCTACCAACTCACAGTAAACAAATGTGAGTATGTTGCATTCCAGTAAGCAGTAGAAATAAATCCATTTTTCAAGAAAGATATCTCCAGCCAAATTACTTAAAAAATTAAAAAGGTAAAATGTCAATTTAACTTTAAAAAAGTGATCTAGATCTTTATAATGTGAGAAAATCTTTCATTTAATTCTAAATGGATGGCTTATTTTTTCCTAACTTACCTTGTAAGTTAACATCCTCAGCTTCAAATGAAAACTTAAAGACAGAGGTGAAATTCCCCATGCTGGATAAACTGGATGTATGGAAGCATTGGGACATGGAAACATGACAAAATGCACTGATTTTTGAAACAAAGTCAAGCTTTTTCTTAGATCATTGAAAGGGGGAAACATGCAAATACAGGAATGAACAGCTTATTCAGAAATGAAAATCACATAGAGTCATGAGAAATGTGGTAATAAAAAAAATACAAAAATATCATGCAATAACAACCATTCTACCCCCAAATAAAGTTAAACTAATTATTAATTATGTACATTGACCATGCAAAATTATAAAGTACTAGTGTTATACACAGAATATATTACAGAAAGTAAATAGAAAGGACATGTTAGTAGATTAGCTTTTCCATATCCTGACCAGAGTTGCAGTATGCTTTTCAACCCACCAGTGCATTTGACAGGATGAAGAGATGTCTCTTCAAATTTAAGCGCTGCTTGTTTTGAAGCCCCAAATCTAACACTCTGTTGCCTTTCCTAGTCTAACACTTAGGAGCTGTACAGGTACTTCAACATGATCCAAAGGCTTTGCAGATGTCAGCATAGGTTATCAATTAGGTGATAACAACACCTCCTTTTGGCAACTTGCAAGAGAAGTGACCTGCTCAAAGTCAATCTTGTGTTCAATCCAGTAAAACCTGGCTCTTTTCATGATTTTGAAAGTGCAAAATGAAATTGCAAGCAGAGTAAACCTTAAACTGTTAGAAAGGTCAAACACTTCTAGCTTATACATACATCCTTGGTCCAAAACTTTAATTAAAGGGTATGCTTAGGACATACCACACCATTAATCCACGTTTTTGAGGCAAGCTACTGCCTCAAATGAGGGAAATGATAAGGGACATTGAAGGAGAAAAGAAAGTCCAGCAAATATTGATTGCATCAGCTTTCTAAGTTGACTTCGATCTCTGTGCAAACCTGAGAGACTGCAAGCAGACAAAATTATCAGTATTCAGTTCCATGAACGTGGTTCAAGACTGATATATGGTAGCTTAATTTGTCTTAAACCCACTGAAATTAGCATAGTCTATTTAACTCAAAAATACTTTTCTAAAAATTCTAAAGGAAGTTATCCAAAAGGTGGGTGTGCACATGCTTCTTTTTAATGAAAAAAAAGCTCTTTAGCAAATGTTATCTTTCTCTGCAGAGAGTTTCTTCTTTCCTTCAAATTTTAATCTGTGTCCTTCTCTTTTTTGAGAAATATAAATTAATGACAATTTTTGTGCAAGCATGTATTCTCTTTCCATTTCAGTTTTTATTTTTTTAATTTTTCTCATGGAAAAAGAGAGAGTCAGAAGAGAAAGGGGAGAGCCATGTCAGAATAAAATGTATGCTTTCATTTTTAAACAATCATTTTATAGAAACCTGGGAAGATTCAGGGAAAAATTGAAGATGAAAACTGTTTTTTTTTTCCTGAACTCAGTATTACTTTTTACCCTGACAATTTAAGTTTAGCCTACATTATCGAGAAGTAAGCATTAGGAAAAAAAATATTCTAAAGAACATTTCCAGCCAGGCTAGAGACAAATGAAAATGATAGAATAGGACTTATATTTTGATATATATGGTGATCTGCTAATGGACTTAGTGCAGCCATTCACAGTTAGATACTGACTCAGTTGTGGCAACCGGAAGATACAAGAGAATCTCTTTGGATAAATGGCTAAGCTGGGCCAATTGGCAAATTCACTGTCTCAAAGACAGTGTACAGCATCAGACTGGAGTGTTTATAAACAACAAAAAAAAGAGACTGTGAAATTAAAGGTTCCATCTTCTTTTCACTCTCTTTCTCCTCCTTTTCAAAAGCTCTCTCCTGATCTTAAATTGCCCCATTCTAGTGGTGAGTTCTTAGTGAACTTTTAACCACTAATCTCCACAGCTGTTTTCTCACTCAACTGGTAGAGTTTCCCAAGCTCACTTTACTCTGATCAAGATGTTATTATTCCCTGTTAGTTACAGCAAGGATTAGAGAGAGAATACAATGTTTGTGTCTTAATGACTCAAGAAGGAACGATGTGCGAAGCGAAGCATGAGCATGCTGTGTGAGTGCAGGAGCATTCTGATGCTAAAGTGCATTCAACATGTCGATCTCTGAACAGCATATCATGAAGGCAGTCAGCAAGTGACAACAGTTGTATCTGAATTGCAGCCATCTGTCATTTGGGTTGGCAATTAAGTTCTCTGTTGCCATAGAAAATTAAGTAAATGTCCACAGAAGGTGATGCCATATTCTCTGCGTCTTGGCATATTCCATAATACGCTGCATCTTGCCTTTTGATATGTAAACAATGTACATGATTTTTTCCCATCAAATGACAAGTTTTAAGAAGAGTGCAAAAAAACATCTTTTGAACAGCTCAAACACATTCAAAATGTCTGGGGTTCATGAACTTTGTTGTCACATTGTTATTTGCAGAACGATTTGAAAAATACATGCAGGTTAAAAAATAAGATAAAATAAAGCATGCAGTGCTATATACATGTCTCAATATCCATAAATGTGAAAGGTACCTTGCACTCATCTACCATGACTGAGTTGTGAGCTGCAAAAACACATTGGTTTGAGTTGTTTTCCCTATGATTTTTCATGTCGTCATAGATTGACTGCGTCTTGGTCATTTCAATGTCTTCGTGCCCTTTATGATGGGAATCAATGGTGTCAAGTTCTGCCTTGGAAAGGTGGTAGACAATGCCAGCACCAAAAGAATCTCCCACTACATTGACTGACGTTCTCATCCGGTCCCTACAAAAGAAGCAAAAGGCAGAGGCTGAACGGCATGAGAGGAAGAAAAAGTAGGGCATGGCAGCCCTGTTATTGTCACAGTTACTGTGTTTGTTTCAGGAAGTTAAAGTATCTTTTGAACAGAGAGATGGGAGCTTTCAAGGGAATGGAAAAAGCCTGCTTTCCCAGGGGACTTGTTTGGACAGGGAGGATGTTCAACCTCCTATGTCCCAGCTGCTCATTCTCATGGAGTTTGGCAAAGAATGTGTGCTAGATCACAGCCAAACTACAGAGCTGCTTGACTGAGATTTCCCCAGTGCCTGCTTCTGGAGCTGGAGGTTTCAATGTCCACATACCACTGCTCTTTGTTTAACCATCATGTTGAACTTAATGCAGCCAGAAAAAAGGATTTTGGATCTGATGAGCTGCTCTTCTTTCGGGTATAAATTAACAAATGGCTTCTCCCTTTAGTCTCAGTGAGCAAACTATGGGGAACAAAAATGCATGAAATATCTCCATAATGCTCAGGCCATTGAAGCTCCTCTCCTGGCACCACCTTTACAGATGGCCATCTGTTAGTGTGGCAGCATGCCCATTCACGCTACTCCATGCCAGAGCTTTGCATATGAGCAAACCAAATATAGGTCATGGCCTACAAAATAATGAGCCTGTGACAAGCATTTCAGTAACGAGTGCCCCTTGTAGGAGGGATCCAACCGAGGCTAACGTGCTTAATTTCAAACAAATATGTTCGTTGGTGCTTCCTGGACAGGATGCCATTGCACAGACATGCCACCTTTCTGCTGTCTTGTCTTTAGTGTGGCTCTATCTGTCAACAATGAACTCATGGTTGTGGATTTTCCCTCACTTCAAAATTCTGACCCAAACTTGCCTAAAATTCTGCAAAAATGGGAGATGGGTCCTGCTATCTTTCCTACTGCAGGTAGACTATATTACACCTGTTGAAATAATTTACAGTCTAATTTGCCTCTTCATATCTGAACTAAATATAAAACTCCTAAACCCCTTCTGACTAAGGGTTGCAACTTAAAGCAACTTACAACAACTGAGTCTAGTTTTGTCAAAGAAACCAGAGAAGTGATTACACTGTTTAATTCTCAGAAGTATATTCATCAAGATTCATTTACACAAAATGGGTAGGTTGAACAGTGTGGGCATTTGCCAAATGACAGAAAAGCCAGCATGTAAAACCTCATTTCCCATGACAGTGATTAATTTTTAAACAACCTTTCTTGTATTTCTAGTACCAGATTTGTGGGACATATCCTTTTCCTGTAAAACACTGAGAAAAAAAGCTAAATATATAAACCCCAAACTGATAAACAATCATTTTAATGCCTATTCGTGGCCATATAAATTTTTGAGCTCATTTTAAAACATTTGTAAATCTGCCTTTCTCAGCTGTGGAACTATAGTCCCATTCAAGTTTCTCCTCTCCCTCTCAACATTAGCATGCCTACATATTTCGACTTCATGGTATAGTATCTTAGCTGAAGCAGGGTTTGTTTGTTTTGGTTTGTTTTGCTTTGGGTGTTTTTTTGTTTTTGTTTTGGTTTGGTTTTTTGGTGTGTGTGTTTTTTTTTTTGTTGTTTGTTTGTTTGGTTGGGTTTTTTTGCATCAAAAGAATACCCAGGGGGTAAAAAAACCTCTCCAATAATCCCCCAAGAAAGAAACAAACAAACCTATAGGAGGAAAACATCCTTCCAGTTTTGCTTCACAAAAATGAAATGCTTTATATAGTTCTCATCCCATCCCTGTGAAGAATGTTTTAAACCTGGTCAGAGCAGTTGAATAGGAAAATAAGACTTTCTGAGTGTGACTTTTAATTAAGACCTTCAAATACACTGAACCCAGCAATACAGTTCCACAAGAAGAACTCCTGATGAATTTTGAAAGAATTCATTTTGAAAGAATTCGTTGACGCCAGATGACAGAGGGATGGTATAGGATGCCAAAACACCAAGATGGAGAGGATATAAATGTAATTGAGTCAAAATTCAAATTCTTAAAGGGTTATTTGGGGAGATACTCCAGCTCATAGATGTGTACCACTAGCCAGGAGATTCAGCAATACAAGCTGCACACTGATGCAGAACTTACTATGTACTGCATGAGCCAAAGGAAACAAGTAAGCTCCTTACAACAGAAAGGACAAAGTCTCAGCTGTCAGGAATCAACAGCAAAGTGCCACTAACCTCTTTTGGGCCAAAGAACACCCTAAGAAGAACAAAGGCAACTGCACTTACTCTTTTGTTTAAACAACCAACTAATTCCAGGCACGCTGGGACACGTAAATAGAGGCAGGTTGAAGTTTAGACCCTGTTCATAATGTCCAGACATCAACCAGGTCTGAACAGTCTGAATTTAGACCTAAGCCAAGGAACAGAGTCAGAACTGAAGCAATCTTTTTCTGAGCTACTGAATGAAGGTTTAAATACAGGATAAGCAGTCCAAGCTAATTTTCCCTAATTCTTCTCTATTGCAAAATACCACTAATCTGGTACCACCGATATTTGCTAAGCTTGTCAGCTCACATCTGGAGAGTCCCAGCTTCTGGCTAGAGCAAAGTAAGCTGGTTTTATTCCATCTGTTGGCGTGTAATTGCTGACCTATTAAATGTCACTGCTTTGCTGTGCTTGGTTTTAAACTGAGAGACTGTAAGAGTTGTGAAATTTTGGTAAACTTGCTTGGTAAAAGAGCCTACAAGGGGTATATGCGCATGGGAGGGAGAAAGGTTAAGCAGCCTTATCTCTAGATATTGGGGAGACTTGAAAAGAAGTCAATACAGAAACCTTTTGAAGGCCAGAGTGCCAAGTTTAAGGACTTGATAAGTTGTCTTTGTGCTACATCATGAATTGCAAATCATGCAAAATTGGTTTTGGTAAGATCACAGTTACAGATGGTGGAAGTGCTGTAAAATCAATTGATGTTATGATATTTGCTTTCATTAGAAATATTGAAAAACTCATAGAGTAGGAAATTTTTTAAAAGTTTTCTTTATCTGAAATTGAAATGTTATAAAAGAGCTATTGCATTTACACATGGGTTCCAGAAAAGTGGCTGGAATTGGGTCTTAAATATTTTATTAACTTTCTATTCTACATTCCATTAGAAATACTGCTGTAATGTTTTTTAATGATCTAAAGAAATGGAAGAAGACAAGGTTTGTAAGTAAAGAAAATATCTTTTTTATGATATTTCATTTCAGATACACTTTAGGTCTGGTTTGTGTGTGCAAAAGCTTGCTCAAAAGTTGGCTTGCGTGCCATTTCTTAAAATAGGAATGTCAGCAGCATCATTTTTAATAGCTCATTAGATCATAGTGGCTACTACAACACAGCCACTGGAAGATGGAAAATAAAGCTGTTACTTGTTGAACATAGGTTAATAAGCACAACACTTCCACCAACAAACAATGTCTTGACTTTGCAGCACTAGTGGCATGACACAGAGCTTTTAATCTCTTTTTTATTTCTTTTCCCTTACCTTTCAATTCTGAATCACACTGCAATCGCACTGCTGATTGTTAGGCCAGAAGAATCCAAACCCAACTGTTTGGTCTGAAAGTTCTTTTGCCTACCGTTTGTTTTGGAAAGACACCTTGAAATATTTCTTTCAGAATTGCTATCCTTCCTATACATACATTCATCACAGCTACAGCTCCACAGTACAGAAATTTTTATTTCCTGAACAGCGTTGGATTAGGCAGTGGGAACAATGGTGCTGAAGCTGAGAATGAAATGCAACACCTACCAGTGGATCAGAACTGCTGATAAACTTATGCCTCTGAGGCTTACTGGTGTGGGCAGAGCTTCTCAGTGCACAGGATTATTTTAAAAAGACATTTCCCTAAAAAACCCAAACAAACCACCTTTTGCACATCCTCCTACCAGCTGTAAAACCTACCTATTTGCTTTACTTTGAGAACCAGGAAAAACATATATTTAGAATATTTTTTTTGTCTCCTCTGCCCAGCTGCAGACTCCTATGCTACTTTCCTCTTTTCAACTATGAGTTCATAAATATAATAAACCCACAGAATATCACATCTTTCACTATGCCAGCTGTACTCTGCCAGCTGAACCCTGGCTCATTGCACCATTCTGCATCATGATGTATTCAGTGATATATAAATTATGTAAGTCAACTTTTCCCTTTGCCTCCTCAAGTTGTAAATTCCTCTTTTGTTTTTTCCTGAAGCAGAAATCAGAGCTGCTATCTATTCTTTAAAACTTTTAGTGACATATATAGTAGTAGAACCAAAATACATGTCAGAGGATTGACTAAGTTCTTGAATTCTTCTCGATAAGCCACAAGATACTTATAGAAAATAATTTTTCTATTTTGACTTCCCATTCTCAACTCTGTTATTTCTTCTTGCATAATTTTAGTTGTGTATCTGGGACTGAAAGCTACCAGAAGCAGGGAGCTGAGGCTGCTGGTGTAGGAGAAAATGCACAAATAATACAGTTATACTTACTTCTCCCCTTCTGGGCACCATAGCTGGAATGACAAAAACAAGTCAAAGACAAATGGAAAACTAGTTGAGAGATGGCTGTTGACCAGAATATACCATGCTGCAGCAGTACAGGGCAATATGCAAGTCTCTACAGAGCCCAGGGCAATTTAGAGGACTACTGAGTTCCTGTCAGCTCTGCACAGGTGACAGAAAGATATTCAAGCTGTCAAATGACAATATGAAAAAGAATGTGGCTTGGCATACCCTCTGTCTATATTTGCAGCTTCTGTATTCAAACACTGAAAACCAAAAGCCTTGGAAAATTATATGTGGGTTAGCTCTTTCTTGTTGGAGGACCTGCAATGGCACTGAAGGACTTTGATCTCAAGTCCTTGGAAATAAAAGCCAGTCTTTCCAGTTTGAGGGATCTGTCAGTAAAGCAAAGCTAGAGAATTACCTTCTTTCTGTCAGTTTGCATTCTTATCTGTCTTTGGTTTATGTCTTGACTAGAACTGACTCTTCTTAAACGTATTTTACTGTCTTATGTATGAAAAGAAACTGACTTTTCCCACTACGAGTATAAAAAATTTGATACTACAAATGCCACAATCACCCTGTAACTTGCTGACAAAATCCTGATGGAACTTGCATTTTCAGCATTCATCCTTTGTTTAGACCAGAACTATAAGAAACAGCAATATGAAAGCAAAGATCAGAAAACTGCTCTTGAGTGATGGAAACGCATAATTAGGAAGAATAGGAGTGTGAGCTCACAAGTCTGACATGAAGAACCTTGGCTCACAGAAACTGACTTCAGCAGCTCTCTAATGGTTTGTAACAGTGGAGAAGCTGCTTTCAGTGTCTCCTACTTCATTGAATAGCCCCTTTCCTCCTTTGATTTATCTGTACAGGTGAGTCTTACAGTTCTTTGAAATCAATGGCTGAAAAGCATTACAGACAAGCATTACTTCACTACTTTTTCTTCATGAAGCAGTGGAGTCAGCACAACTTACAAAAGCCAGTCAACAGCAACAAGCAAACTGATATCCTGGGTAGGGAGACCCACTGCAGTAAGGATCAGAAGCATAGTGACAAGTCCCGCGCTGGGAATACTGGCAGCTCCAACACTTGCAAGGGTGGCAGTCAAACTGCAAAACAAAAAATTGAATGGGAGAAGCAGGAAGATAAACATACACTTTCATTGCAAAATCATGTGATCATTAACAAGGTCATATTTTTAATGAGTTCTTCCCATAACACAACAACTAGATGATAAGTCACAGGAAGCTCAGGCCATAGTTTTCACTCTTGTGTTTCTCTAAAGATATTTATTAGATCAGGCCAGATCTATGGGGTTTGTTCTGAGAGTTGTAAGAGGGTTGTCTGTGAGTTTTAAGTTCTGTAAGCTAGTTATGACATTCAAATCTGTGTCCTGGTGTTTTCTGAACTCTACCAATACATCTAGGGTTTTGAATCCTGAGTTTTGATCATCCAGACATGATGAAGTTTGGTTGAGTTTTCAGGGTGGTTAATTTCTGTTTATTTATGTCATTTGAAGGCTGAATTGTGAGTTAGAGGCTGAGAGAAAGTGGTTATTATTAAATATAGAAGAATAAAATTCCTGGTATCCAAAACTCACAAAATACAAGCCAGTGGTGTACCAAGCCTCAATACAAATTCCCCTAGATGAAAAAGCAAAATTGATCTGATTTTTTCATAAATCCAAACCTGTACTTGTTTTTGCCTGATATATTTTGAAGGTCAGTAGAGTGAATGTCTGAGCTTCAAAGGCTTGTAAAATACAACACAGACCATAACAAATATCAACATCATTGGGCAGTCCTATGAAGAATGGACAATAAATTTGTCAGAGAGCTTGTCAAGTCAAGAAAAGCATGGAAGAGAAGGAGAAAAAGGAGAGGGAGAAGGACAAGGGTGGGGGGGGGAAAGGAAGGAGGAGGAAGAGGGAGAGCAAGAGGGAGAGGAAGGATAAGTGAAAAGTGGACAAAAGGAGATGGAAAAAGGAACAAGAAACTAGGAAAGGAAAAGTTATATCTGTATTTTTAAACACAGAGATGAGTAACATGTTGTACTTTTGTGGGTGTACCCAACAAATTTGAAAGTACTCCAAATACAGAAGCAGGGGAAAACAGACTCTGGGGGGGGAAATTCTTGACCATTAGTCACAGAACTAATCTGTAAGGATGTAAGCCTGATTTAGAGCTGGCAGATGCTGGCTGGCTAGGTCTGACCAAGCTGACAATCCAAGCTGTAGTGTGTTTGTCAGGTGTCTGAGTTAGAGTGCAACTTGGCCTAGTAAACATGCAGATAGGTCCAGCAGGTATGCAGGCAGGATGCTCTGCTCTGCTGTCAGGTTTTGCATGCAATGCCAGATCCTCAAGCACTTCTAGCCTAAACTGGTGAGGGACTGCTTCCAAGCTCTGTGAGGAAATAATCCTGCCAACCTTCCCACAGAAGCATTTACAGACCTGGAAAGGAATAAAGCTAGAATTGTTTAGGACTAAACAGAATCTGGCTTAGCTACCATTTCCAAGATCACCCTTTCCCAAAGAATACAGGAAATCAGAGGAACTACACAATCAATATGAAGTAGCTAGGGCTGGTCAAAGGATAAGCCTTCGTGATTTTATGTCTGGGTTATTTGAATATTCTTAATATCACAAAGTGGATATAACAGACAAAACCTAATAACCTTCACTTCATTTGTATTGCCTCCTCAGGAGATAGTTCTTGTCATATTGCTGTAACAAAAATGCTATACTGCATGAAGAGAAGAACTGGTGGTTTTCTTACAGATAGACCAAAGCTGCTGCCTGCTTTGTAAATGTGAGTCTCACAGCTGGCTACATCAGCCTTGAAATGGTGAAATCAAGAAGAGCTAATTGGTCAGGTATCAGAAGAGGAGAAACTCAGGTTCAAGCCTACCAAATCCCTTGGACAACAGTAGATTCCTGACTTGAAATTCCCTCGTCTCAATTTTGTTTACTATGTGGTATCTCTGAAATATCTGTTTTCAGTTTTAGGAACAAATATGCATTATGCAGGTCTAGCATCTGCCTTTATTAGAAGCAACCCTGAACCTTTGACAAACCTTGGTTTTACTATTTCAGGAGTTGGAGCAGGAAGTAAAGAAATGGAAAATGTGGAGCCAGTATAGCTGGGCAAGAAACATAGAATTAGACATCCCGTTTGCATGAGTTTCTTTAGAGTTAAAAGGGTTTAATAAAAGAAAAGTGTGTGGGTGAAAACTACAGGAAGAAGGCAGACTTGACAGCCTTCACTTGCGGTTTCCATTTTAACTATTCAAAATGTTAGACCTGCTTTCTTCATCAAGTTAAAACTCCCTTACAGTAAACACTCTTCAATCCCTCTTATCCTTTTTTATTGGATACTTTCTTTTGTCCTTACAGATATTCAGTTTAGTCCTAGATAAGACAATTTGATATGAAAAGACTACAGTTAATATTTGCTGGTTTAGAGATAAAAGATCCGTGAGTATCCAGACCATGCCCCAGGCAATCTCACCATCAGGATGGGCTACTCTCAGTTCATTTGTTTCATCTGTTCACCAAAGTCACAGAAAAAGTACAGGCAAATGTAAATACATGGAGAGATATTTTAGAAATATTTTTTTCTTTGGTGTATATAAGCACATACATTCTAGAAAGTATATGACTTGTAGCATCCCTCTACATTAAAAAAAAAAGGCATTGCATCAGACAGAGAATGCTGTATACTACAATTGACATTGCATTCTGCACTGGTTTTGGCTGGGGTGGAGTTAGTTTTCTTCACAGTGGCTGGTATGGGGCTGCGTTCTAGATTTTGCTGAACACAAGGCTGATTAATATAGAGACATTGCTATTGCTGAGCAGGGCTTACACAGATCTAAGGCCTTTTCTGCTTTTCCTACTGCCATGGTGGAGAGGAATTAGAGGTGCATGGGAGGTTGGGAGGAGACACAGCCAGGAGAGGTGACTCCACTTGCCCAAAGGGATATTCCAGACCATAGGACATCCTGTTCAGTAATGAGGGGAAGAAGGAAGAAGGGAGGACGTTTGAAGTGATGGCTTTTGTCCTGTCAAGTAACAGTTCCACATGATGGGGCCCTGCTCTCCTGAAGGTGGCTGAACACCCGCCTGCCCATGGGAAGCAGTGAGTTAATTCCTTGTTTTGCTTTGCTTGTGTGAGTGGCTTTTGCTTTCCCTATTATTTCCCTATTATTCCCTTTATCTCAACCCAGAAGTTCTGTGGTACCCTTCTGATTGTCTCCCCGATCCCACCAGTGAGAGAGTGATCAAGTGGCTGCCTAGGGCTTGGTGGCTGTCTGGATCTAAACCGTGGCAGCTGTCAACTGCAAAAGTGTAAAACAACACCAGTGTGCACCAAAGCTGCAAATGATAGAAAAGACCTGTCACCAGAGAACCAGGACCTATGTATAAAACATTCATTTGCATATCATTATTAGAAATCCATGGTTTCATAGTGAATCCAATAGCTGAGAAGACATCCAAACCAAAGCACACCCATTTTACAGTCTGTAGAACAAAGCCTAGGAGTATTTTGAACTGACCTCACAGTAACTATCTGGCCTCCATCCAGGTCAATTCCATTCATCTGTGCTATGAAGATGGCAGCCACAGCTTCATAAAGGGCAGTTCCATCCATGTTAATAGTTGCTCCAACAGGAAGAACGAACCTTGTTACACGTTTATCAATGCCAAGATTTTCTTCAAGACACCGGAATGTGACAGGTAATGTTCCTGCACTGAAGGAGAGAAAGCAGAAAAGTAAAGAAGACATAATTACAATCAATATAACACATACCCATAAGGGAACAAAGTCAGAAATTCTATTACTATAGTTTACATTTTCTACGTCCACTTTCTGCTGTGATTCAAGCCTTTTTTAGCTGATTTTTAAATTAAACCTACATTTAGCTGGCAGTGGGACTGAGGCCAAGACATGAACATGACTTGAAGCAGCATGAGAGCTTGAGAGAGTGTGGATAAATTTTTCAGACTCATTTACAATTTATTTCTTGCGTTTTGTTGAAAAATACAAGTACCAGATGTTTTCTGACAGACAGACCTATGAGTATAGGGACAATTATTGAATTCCTTTGATTGTGAATTTGCTCTAAAGGGAGAAATTTGTATGACATTAAGGACTGAAAAAGCTGGGCAAAAAGATACAAACCATGTTGTACCGCCGGACAACAGGAAAAAAGGATATGAAACATATCTGGAGGATGGGAAAAGATGCAAAAGATGTCTGGAAGAGAGGAACAGCTCTTTGCACAGATCCACAGTGCTTTGTTTTTCTGGGAATATTTCACATTCACTTGCTCAAAATACAATATCTTCACTAAAAATTACTGTTGAAGTGGAAACTCAAACACTTCAATGAACAAAAGCCTTAGCTAAATTGCAATTTACTAAACTCCTGGCCAGACTATATCTCTTATAATTCCACATTGTTTCACAGAGCCATAGAATTACTGCAGTTGGAATGCATGTGTAGAGGTCTCCCATCCCTGCCACCCTGCTCAAGGCATGGGCTGCCAGAGCAGGTTTCCCAGGACCGTGCTCAGAGAGGTTTAGTGTATCTCCAGAAATAGAGACTCCACAAATCCCCTGGGCAACATGTGCCAGTATTCACACACCTTCATAGTAAATCACAGTAAAAACAGTTTTCTTGTGTTCAGATGGAATTTCTCGTGTTTCAGTTTGTGCCCACAGCCTCTCTTCCTGCCAGTGGGCACCACTGAAGACAGTCTCAGTTCATCTTCACTATGCTGTCCCATAGATATTTATTCACATAAGTAAGGCCCTTACAGAGCCTTAGGGAGTTCATCAGGGGAGAATTTATTCAGCATAATGGTTTGAGTTGACCCAAAGAGGCAGATGAATTACAGTTCTTCCCAGGCATTCTTGAATTCAAGAATGCTCGATTTTGAGTGGGTCAGTTTTGAACTAGGCTTTTTGATTTTCAACCTTTGAATTAAAATGGAAAATAAATTTTTCTTCAGAAATAAAACACTTATTGAAGAAAAACATTTTAAGATGTGGTATTTAACTGAAAAATAATTTCAACACAAGATCTACTAACTGCCCCAATGCAAAGCACCAATTTTTGATTTTATTCTATTACTGAAAGCTGTGTTGCTTACACATTTTATTGTGCTTGTTCTGTGCATTAAGAACAAGTCTAAAATGTCCAGCTTTTCAATGGAGTCCCATTACTCTGCCAAAATGGAAGAAAGTACAAAACTGAGAGTTTTTTTCTTTCTTGGAACCTAGCACTGTTTGGTTGGTTGTTTTGTTTTTCTCGAATGCACTGAGACTGGTCTTAACATGCTTTCAAAATATATAGAATTATCACTTTTTCCTGGCTGAGAAAACAAACACAGAGTTAACACAATTTGCACGAGTCATTTGGTTAATGCCAGAAAAGAAAACAAAAAGTGGGTCTCCCAACACTCTGCTGGTAGCTTTACAACCTCTCTAAAAAATCCTGAAGGCATATGGTATTTTGATTTATTTCAACATGGCTGGATTAAAAGTAGTTTTTATTCAATGGCATAAAATGATTTTTGTAGTGAAGGTCAGAATGACGGATGTATTATGTCTAAGCAGCAGCTAATAATCAACTAGAAAATAAAGCACAGTGGTATTTCTCAAGTGTACCTGGAAGCTGTGCCTAGTGCTGTGATCCATGCCTGGAAAATCCCAGCAAGGAATGAAAATGGGCTTTTCCTTGTTA
Organism: Pachyramphus minor; assembly: GCA_013397135.1. Lineage (NCBI taxonomy): Eukaryota > Metazoa > Chordata > Aves > Passeriformes > Tyrannidae > Pachyramphus > Pachyramphus minor. Next base: position 637,821 of record VYXB01007186.1, on the reverse strand, counting down.
TCACAAAGTAGAGCAGAGGCAGGAAGATCCCTCCATGGATGACAAGACCCACAATCACAGTGACCATGTACATGCCAAGTTGTCTAGCAACTACTTCTAAGTCCTTGATTGCAATTATTTTTCCACAGATGAGGCAAGCAATACCCAAAGGGGAATACCTGGAAAGAGAAAACAAACATAAACAGAACTAGTCTTTGCATTGTAGTCATAAAAATCGTGCTCAACATAGTATAGACTGGAGAAAGAGTAGGGAGCTTTCAAGCTCAACACTGAGGTGCAGATCAGGAATTGAATAGAAATTCAATGCATAGTTTTCACATCTTTTTCAAAAATAATGTCCATCTCCAGTGAATTCAGCATCTACTTCATTTTTCATCCCATCAAATGGAATATGCATTTCCTGAATAGTTTTGCATCCTGGAATAACATTGTACAGGGATACTACAATGTGTTACTCAAGCTTGGACCATTACAAAGGGTGGTGTAGATTTGTTCTTAGTACGTAAGTTTTACAAACCATTGTTTATATAGTTTTAGGGAGTTGCATTATTTACTTCAGATAAACTATTTATTGGAATGAAATGTTCATATGTTGAAGGGTACAGATGTTTCCATTATGTTCTTTCAATAATTTGAAGAAATGCTTTTTAGTTTATTGATCCTTCATTAATTATGTCCTTTTGTTACTTTGGGTATGGATTTTTCCCCTTAATCATGTGATTCCCTGAACACATAAATAGAACTTTTGAATAGGATGATAATGGTAGCACAGATTGGGAACAAAAAAAAAAATAAATGAGTGGATATTATTTAAAATTCTTGATAATCATCTATAGTGAAACATACTTGAAAGTACATGGATAAAAATCAATATTTATACCTGCACTGGTAAAAGTTAGTATATTGTTTTCAGTGAGATTCACCTTCTCTATCTGTTTTATAAAAATTGAAAGTAATGTAATGTGGAGAGAAAAAAAAATACATCTTTGAAAATGAATTATAATGCATATTTTCAGAGGTGATTAGTGATCTGAATGCTTAATTAAAGACAATACTTTCAGAATAAAAGTGCTTCCTGTTTTCTCTTAGCATATCTCATGGTCTTTCAAACAATGTGCCCAAAACCTGGAAAGCCCTCAATCCCTTGACAGGTAAGGTCAGCTTTTATACCAATTATCATACAATGCCACATTTCAGTGAAACTTGACGAAATACAATTTTTATAAAGAATTACACACTGTCAGAGCCAGATGTCTGATTTGTTTTATGCTTGTGTAGCAATGCCATGCTCCTGAGGGTTTATAGGTGCCACGGGAGGTACAGCTGTCTGTGCAGAGAAATCATAAACCAGACAAAATGTAACTCTGCATAAAGAAGTGCATTTTTCTTTATAAAGGCACATAAAAAGCCCTTGCTTCTGACCACAATAATTCTTTTAAAATTCTAGACAGAAATGAACAAGGGGAATTCCCAACATCAATTCCAAACAAGTGGAATTCCCAACATCAATTTCCTTTTCTCATGGAAAGAGAAATAAAGAGCAAATCAGTAAAAAAATTAATATTTACAGTGAATTTCTTGAAATTGGAATGATTTTCTGCCGCTGCAACACTGACTACCAGAGAAAATTTATACTGTAGGCATGGTAGTATGTCTTGGGTCTTCCAACCGGTGCTAAGTGAAGTAAGAGTAAACTCTAGCTTCTGGAGTGAAGTATAAACTCTCTCTCTATAGAGTTGAGACCAGCAGTTTACGGCGAATAATGAAAGTTTTGTGAATAAAAACAATTGTAGTTTTACGCAGCAAAATCATCTACAGGAGAGCAGAAGCATAACAGGAATGCAAAGCCATTGCTTTAAGTTCTTTCTTTCATTCTACACATTTGCACATTGTTGATACTATCTGCATCACTGTTGCATAACAGTCTCCCTTTGAAACACTGATGATGATGAAGAGGAACCCTGCTACCTTTTCTATAAACTGTGCCCATCTAGAGCTTCAGAGAAGAGGCCTTGTAACTCAAGAAATCACTTCCAAGAACACCAAGGAAACACAGGTAGCAATGAGCCATGATACATGCATTATATTGAAGTGGCTATTTCTGCTCTCAGAGACCTAGGAGGTATGAAACACAGCAATGCATTTTTATGTTCTGAAAAATTGTTTTTATGTGATATATCCATGCTTGGCACTGCATACAAATAACTCTGGGGAAGTCCTTGGAAAAACACCTCAAAAGAAAAAAAAAGGGGGGGGGGAATCACCTACCAGAAGTAAACAATGGCTTAGTCTTAATTTGGTAAAGTCATTTCCAAGTCAGGCCCCATTGTTATGAATGGGTATTCTTCAAAAACAGGACAGATATCTTCCAGCGATCCCTGTACAGCAAGTTTGTAAGACACAGATTCTGCAGAAACTATGAGTGGAGGGACCACACATCACTAAAAACTACCGGAATGTTATTTGGTTCTAAAATATTTTTACTACAGAAGACAGTAAATAGTGTGTGTGTCCAGGCTTTTTTGTAATTGTACCTCCAAGGTAATATCCTGGGATTATGCTAACCTCCCAGGAAGACTGGGATGTTCTTATGTGGGGCATTCTTTCATGCTTAGGTGTCCCTCTGTATAATGAACTTCCATAATCAGTGTGGCATTTGGAGGCCTTTGCTGGTACATGTATGTCTTATACTTCAGTAAGAAGTATAAGTATAAGTAAGTATAAGTATAAGTAAGAAGACCAGAGTATCTTCAGAGATATTTCAAATTGGGTACTAAATAATCCTCACTAAACAGAAATACTGCTGCTGTGGTTCTAACATACCTGCCAAGGCTTTAACAAGTCAACTATTTTATTACATTGTTTACTAACAAACTGTGATCGCTATATGCTGTATTAAGGTTTTATGAGGGCTTCCTTAAAATCATTTTTTTGGTTCTATAAGTTAGAACTTCAAACTTACCACATGATCATAGTTACTAACTTCATTACAATCTCATTCAGGATGTTGAAGAAATCCACCATCATCTTGGCCTGTTCTCCCATTTTCCCCATAGCAATGCCAAAAGCAATAAAGAATCCTATCAAACCTATTAGGAAAAATGGCAAGACAAAAAAAAAGGCACATAAGCCCATTGTTTTAAGGAAGTTTTTGCACCTAGTCAATGTCTTGATACTACATGCTGATCCAGATTTCACAAAATGAAAGAATGAGTGAGTTTGGAAGCGATCACAGTAGGTCATCTGGTCCAACCTCCCTGTTTAAGCAGGGTTGTCCTAGGGCACATTGCACAGGGTTTCAGAATTATAGTATATTACATGTATTGGGATTTTTTAATATTTACTCACTCTCAGCTACCATGATCAAATTCAGAACATCTTTGATTCTTCAATATTTTGCTAAATTCCAATTTCACAGCCCAGCTATGGTTTTATTGAGTTTTTTTCCTGAATTAATCTGATCATCAAAAATTAAGCATACAACAATCTTCTCAGTGCCATGCACCTATTAGAAATCTCATAAGCCCCGTGAATGGGAGAGGTGACACATTGCCATATCATAACTTTGTTGCTAAAACAGTTACTAGAAAACAAGAGTTTTTCTCAGGCTTTACAAAAGTGAGTCCTGGAGTGCAGGGAAAGGCAAAAGTAGCCCTGAACATAACTTTTGCAGTCCAGGAGTATTCCAGTTAAATGAAGAAGTTAGAGGTGGGAGGAGAAGGTAAGTATTGCATTTTAAGCTTGACCACAGAACTCCCAATAAACAGATTAATTTCACTGGAACAGGTTCTCAGTGGATATAAAATCATAGCATTCAATATGAGTAACACTTGGCTCCTAAATTTAAATGCTAAGGTGTGAATATCTGGAGTATAGGACTAGCAGTGTGAAAAAACAATGGAGTGTATCTGTCATTTATTATTTTGGAGCTATGTCTTCAATGCTAACCTTTTCCATCCAGCAATTTTCAGTGTCCAGAGTCAGATTATTAAACGATACTCATAGATGGTTTGAATCTTCAGGCATCCTTTGAGGGTAAATTTTCATTGATGATATGAGTTCAGTATTTAACAAATATGTAAACTCAGCTGGGAAATTCCTAAGGGGAAATCTACCATGACACAAAAGGATTCAAGAGAAGGGAATCTGATCCAAAAGTATGCTGGGAAAAGACAGGCTGTTCCATACACTCACACTGGATTTAGTAACCAGATTTTTTTCTTTTTTTTTAATCCAATTTCCTGGATGCAAAGTCATTCTTTAGAAACAAGTTATCTTTGTTGAGTCACTTGAATAGGGAAGTGAAGCATACGTTTGTGTGCCGCAGAGTGTAAAGAAATAATGAAGAGCTTTTCAGATACCAACTTACTTCCTGGAATTCAGAACCTGCATCATAAACTGTTAGTAGGTAAGTTTTTTTGTTCATTAATTCCAAATAAACTGCTGTGTTAGTCATAAGACTAAGACTGGTTCATATTTGCAGGAATTTGCCTGGCTTGTACAGCTTATGCAAACTGGGTGGCAATTCCCCAACATTTTCACTTCTTCATAGAACCACACCAAACCAAACCAAAAAAGTCTGTAACATTTGAGAGTCATTGGTCAAAACACCACAGAAAATCCCATGCCTAAACTGTGTATTTATTTTCTGTAGGAATTATATTCAGCCTTCTAGATCTTTTCTTTTCCATGAAAAGCCTGCACAAAACAAGTCCAAGCATTAAATGTAGTGCATCTCTCATGTCAGAATTTTAATGCATAAGCAGAGTTCCAGGAGAGAGGAAAGCAGGTGAGGGTAACAGCAGAGGAAATGAGCTGCTGCCTCACACATGGTGAAAAATGCCAACTGGAAGCTTTGAAAGCAAGGGACTTCTCTGCCCACAGAAGCTGAATGGAAGGAGGAGCTGTGAAGGCATCCAGGAACAATGGCTCTTATGGACTAGGCTGCTTCATAGAAAAACAAGATCAGCTTATTGATATATCATCTCCCCTATGTCTAAGCAAAGCAGCCACTGCCAACCAACTGATCGACACCTAAAGAAGCTCTGCAGGCCCAGCAGCCACTGTCAGCAGGAACTGTTCATCAGCTATAAGTCTGTAAGGGGCCATTTGCCCTTAAAAGGTTATGGTCCAGTGGTGAGAGAAAGCAGTAGACTAGGTACTGCCACATACTGTCCCACTTTGAGGACAGTGCAGAGGTGTCGGCCTCAGCCCTGTGGACATGCTGTCACAGAGCAGATTCAAGAGTAGATGTGCTGATGAGGCTACAGACTGGTTTCACCCACATCCAGAAAATAAAAAGTTGAAGGAGGAGCTTTCCTCTCTGGGCTGACAAAACAGTGACTCTAGGCACCGAGGAGAAAATAGAAGTGCTGTGCCAGCTATTTGTTTCCCATGTGCTCCTGCCCCAGTCTGTACAGTTGTTTCAGGAAAGGGTGGGAGATAGGCAAAGTCTTCCTACCACCCCCACTTGCTGGCTTGTCCAGACAAGATGGCATGATGGCATTTGCAGCTGGTAAAGGTCAGCAGCCAAGATGAAAGGAGGAGGGAGTTGTGACTCAGAGATGTGTCAAGCCTTTCTGGGATTTTTCTTGGGTGGTGTGGTTCACACCCCACCTCTCACTTCAGGCTCTGCCTCAAGCCAAATTATTTCAGCATGCCCAAGACACCTACTGGAAACAACTTAGCTCAAATTCATCAGCGGGTGGGTGAAACACTGGCTCTTGAAACTCTCCCCCATAGTGTTTTGCCAATATGCTTTAGTACTAGTCTAGATCGGCTTCTTCTAGGATGAAAGGGTATTTTGGGTACCTCCTACATGCTTTGTTACCATACTCCATAAGTGCAAAGCTGCCAATCCAGAACAATGCACTTGATTGTTTCTGTGATATAGTGATCTCAGAGACCAATGGGCAGCCAGTAGGTGATAACACTTGATGATTATTTGGAGAGACTAAACTTGCACTAAAGAGCAGATCAGACAGCACTGACTACTCAGTCACAGCAAAAAACTGTGTCATACATATGAGGTACATATTTGACAGGCAAAAAACTTTCCTACCCAGGACATTCATGCCATCTTTAAATTCAAGTCCCTTCTTAATGACCATCTGGGCTTCAGGTGGTGCTGTCTCATTCACCATAGCCAAAGCAGAATCAGTGACATTAGGTGGTTCTTCAATGGGTGGTGGCACCAGCACTCTCTTGGTGACAGTTTGGATCTGAAGGCAACAAAGCAAAAGGATGAGAATGGAAACAGATTGAATGCAATCCACATGATAAATAAGGAAATAATAATAGAAACATTTTTCTCTTGAAATTCCAGGAAACTATATTTTTAAAGAATTAGACATGGCATTCCACAATCTCTTATCCCTCTTCCAAAAATAAGTTTATTTTTCAATAGTTCCAAGTGATACAAAAGTTCTTCTTCATGACTCTAGTGTCAAAAGCATGGCCAATACTCGTTCCTTACCACTGCAGTGTAACATTTTACAGACAGTTATTTCCTTTGTCCAGATGGTTCACAAAGGGTGCTTCACAGATTGCATGTTACATGTTGATACCATTTGTTCAGCACCAAAGGCAAGAGACTCTAAGATCAGTCATGGTAGCAACTCTGCAGTAAGGCTTGTTATTCAGGATGGTCTTCCCAGCTCATATTATCATAGTCTAATAATGGTTAACTTGAATCAAAAATTTAGGACATTTCCAACACTTACAGCTTTTGAGCTCTTGACTGCAAGAACTCAAAATGGAATATACAGTCCCCTGAGCTCTCTAATTAAAATATTGTGAGTGATAGATAACAGAAAAATTATCAGTGCCCCCAGACAGAAGTCTGACCACCTCAAAAAAAGAAGACATCAGCATCTGAATGGATTTAGACCCTCCTGGCACATGAAAGGCAGGGTCAAAGGAAAGCTGGGAAGGAACGCTACGGGGAGAAACGGGCTTGAGTTTATGGCTAGGAAAAAAAGGGAGGAGGGAGTGGAAAGAGAGAGATCTGTGACTTGCTGCTTTTAGAAGGAATGTTTTCCTCCCACTTCACATCTTGACCATTTTCTGCCTCTTCATGTCGCTAGAACAGGCAAAGTGGTTTGGACGCTGTGACTGCCTTGCCATGTTTTCTCACCTGCTCCCTATTTTCCTTGTTCCTAGAAACACGTTTGAGCAAGGCAAGAGAAACGGTGCATTAGCCTTCAAAAGAGCGCTTGGACCCCTTTCCTGTTGAGATGAACATAGTAATGCTATGGATGATGATCCAGATTCAATCCATATGGTTAAAATGTTATGGTTTTAAAATACCTTACATCCCTCCTCTCAAAACCTGCTGTCTAAATCTGGAGAGGAGGATATAGACAGAAAGCCTACATAGCTTTGCATGAGAAAAATACGTCAGTTGTCCTTAAACAACCCAACATTCTTGCATGTTTATATTTTTTTCCAGAGTTCATCTGAGGGGTGTTGTCAACAATATTTTTTTTGTGTGAGGTATTCAGAATGTAAGAACTGAGTCACAGAAATTAAAATATTAGACTATACACACTCACAAATTCCACTACAGTCACTTAAGTAAAAGGTCTTCAGCACTTCTTTGCACAGGGCCACAGTGACTGAAAATGCTGAATCTAATATAAAGCTTAGATTCTGACAACAACATCTGAGGCTAGAAACATCATTAAAATGTCATAGTCATATTTATAGATAATAGTTCCATGGTTTTTCATGGCACATAAAATCTTGTCTCTGCTGGAATAGCAATTTTCATTATAAATTAAAATTTTCTAGTGGACCATACTAAAATTCAGGAGAGATTGAAATCCAATGATGGTTCAGAGTCCAGTCTGTAAATGAACTGTTTCAAAACTGCATATGAATCGCTTTATCGCTTTCTGCCTGGTCACAATGGAAGGCATGTTGAACTGCTCCACAACTGTACAGTGCCACTGCTGTGCACCCTTCAGAACCATTCTTCTCAGGATAACTGCAAAACACTTATTCCTCCTAAGGCAACCTGGAAATGCTGAATGTTTATGGAGAGACTGTATAAATGTACAAAGAAAAAATATATGCTGATACCATTAAAAGCATTTAATTTTCCTCCTAGAGAGAAATTTGAGTAAAGCCTAACTCCTTACTGAGGAGTTAAGGGCAAAGAGAAAGCACAAGTTCCATCTAGAAAGGAGTGTGACTTACTTTGCATAAGAAAAGTGGCTTTGTGGCAGGGGTTTTCACTAGCAATTGGTTTGGAATCTGATAAAATCAAACATCGGAAAGCCAAAAATCTCAGAAGTTTTTTTGATTCATTTTGAAAACAATCAGGGAAATGGTGATCCATAACTAGTGAAGTGACCTGAACATTGGAATTACACACACTGAAAAAACAGTATTAAGGTTTTAAGAAAACTATCTGACACAGGTAGCTTAATTCTACTTTCCAGTGCTTTTTGCCCCTCTGTTGAGATATTTGATCAGTTTCAAGTGATCAGAAATTTGATTCTCCTCTCTTCCACAGTTCAAACAAGGAGAAGGAAGAAAAAAACATAAGCATCCTGCCTTCCCTCACTCAATTTTGCAGAAATACATTTCACATTACATGTGATGTTTAGCCACCAACAGTTTGACCACATGACTGATGTTCGTTCCCATGATGATTTGGAAATATTGAGAATGTTCTCTTTCTAAATCCCCAAGGATTATTTGTTTTTATGTGGAAGTCCATGTAAGAAGTGAAGCAATCCAAGCCCTTTTGGCAGCTTAGGTTGCCCTCCATTTTTCCACTCCCCCATGGCCTGTTCTCCCTTCCCCCTCTTCTCTTCACTTTGGCCATAATCACAGCACCAGCAACCATGCCATTTCACAAAGGAACACTTAAACACAGGTTTGGCAACAAGTCCTGTTACATCAAAAGAAACCAAAACAACCACCCAAAACTAAAACAACAAACTAAAACAACCCTGAAACCAAAACCTGTCTGCATTACTTCCAAACAATTCAGCTGTAGGAGAAAAGCAGCTTACATACAGGAAATGTGCTTAAGCAGAACATAGGAAGCATAAATTTGTCATTTATTTTACCTCTCAAAGGAAAGCTGTTTTGATTAGCATTGTTGAAAAGCTTTTAGACAAAATTACCTAATTATCTACTTACAGAGCAAGCAACACATGGGGCAAGCATCCTTCTTTCCCAGAATGCTCCAAACCTGGTGTGGTGGAGCCACCTGTAGGTCTGTCAGCCACTTGGCTCTGTTATCCCCACCTAGTCTGAACTCTAACACAGCAACAGAGGTTAAGAGAGGTTGTGTTTTGGGGCTGGCAACCAGCTGCAATGAACATCATCCATGTATTCCAAGCAGGGCACTGCAGAAGCATCAGCTCTGTAACTAACAATGAAGATCAAATTCAGGCGGGGTCAAAGATCAGCCCCAGGCCAGCTTTCATGACCATAGATATTGCATAAAAAGCACAGAAAAAAAGTTAAGTTTACCTAATAACGAAATAAAAATCATCTTCTTTTTAAAAGTTTTATGAATTTAAATAACAGCTACAACCAAAGCAGCTATAAATAATGTTCTTTCATTTACCTGCTCAAGACTTCAGACCTGTATTCCTCTTTGCATCATCATTTCTCTGATTCACCTAAACAATTACATTAACTCTACAGACAACCCTGGTGAGTAAAAGATGTGAAGAATGTTACCAAGGAGTAGAAGGATTTACCTGTTGAAAGCATGCTTGAACTAGATTTTCAGGGAACAAGTTTCGGATCAAATCCAAGAAAGCATCCAGACTAGACACTTCATCATTCTTCTTCCCTTGACCAAGCTGTTTCTTGAGTTTTGGATTCCCCGGATGGATGGCTAAAACCAAAATCACACCCAGCACAGCAGCAATAATAGTGGTGGACATGTAGTAGACCATGGCTCTTGTGCCCAGTCGGCCACTTGCTTTAGCATCTAAACCAGACAGTCCTGCAGGTGTTTTATTTTAAGAAACAAACAAATATATCAACACTCAATATCCAATTCAATAATGATAAAATAAAAAACTTTATAATTTTCAAAGTTTAATGACTGCCTCAGGTACCTACTTTCGTTCTAGTGAAATTCTCACCACTGGACAGATTCTCCCTGTAGTTCTTATGTGAGAGTGTCTGTTGCTAATAATTTATAGAGAACCATTTAAGATCCCACCTAATTGCAGACATTGCAGGCATTGAAAAACAGAGAAGATATCATAACATTTTTTGCCCTCGATTGCTGCAAACTGGTCATGGTCTGGTTGACACCACATCTTCAAGAAGGCTATGCTTACTAGTGTTATGCCATCTTATCTTCAAGGTCCAATCCAGGAATTATATCAAACAGCATATTAGGAAATTTCTGATGGTAGCATGTGTACATGTGTTTGAAAATAAATTCACTGGAGCATATACATATTAAAGCCAAAAAAGTTATTCAGAAATTAATTCTAAAATATACACCCGCAAAGTACCGAGAGGATCACCCTATTGTTCTTCCTACACCACAAAAAGCAAACCAGGTGATATCTGTAGAAAGCATCTTAAAGTATTTATGGCTAATAGATCTTACCTGTGATTAAACTGGAGATAATTAAAGGGAGGATCAGCATTTTTAGCATCCGCATAAGTATATCTCCTGGGAAGGCTATTAACATGATGATGTCAGGGTCAATAGGTGTTGCTAGACGAAGAAGACCCCCACACACTGCACCCAGGATAACACCTGGAAAAATAACAACAAAAAAGAGCAGGTATGTAATTTAAGTATAGCTGAATGTGCATTGATTATCCAGCAGAACAGCCAAGAAGAAAAGTGGTTACACAAGGCAGCTGATCTTTGGTACAACACAGACTTTAGAAGGGAGGGATAGTCAAATGTAATTCATATCATCACCTCCTAGTAAAATTCAGGCACTAAGAGGTGGAGTGATTTATATAAATCCCTACAGAATTGACAGACAAGTCAGAGTTAGGATCCAGCTCTTCAGAGTACAACATTTAGCTCTCAGCATAGGAACGGTACCACTTGAAGACAGGGTCAGCATGAGTAGCTGTTCTACAGCCTAAGAAAAACCCTGAAGGTTTAGGTAAGGTAGAATAGTCCTGTGAGGAAAACACATTCCAGTTTCATTTGCGGGGTTTTGGAAGGGAGTGCCTGATCTGGAATACTGCACATATCATTGAAGAAAACTTGATTCTTAGGACTCACATATTACTCTGTTTTGATGGTCTGCATCCTTGTCTTTGTGCTAATGTTCTCAAATCACAATCCCTTCATCCATCTCTTATATAGATTTCTACAGTGATAACATCTAAACATCCCTCTCAGAATTGAGGCTGTTAAAGCACAGTCTAGGGGAAAACCAGCCATGTTTGCTTCCTTAGCATGGTGTTTATTAATGGGTATTTTATGTTTACATCCAGGATGCCTTGATCCCAATCCCAAGTCTCAAGTGTAATAAAACTTGATAGCAAAGCCTGAGTTACGATTTGCAGCAACTATGACTCTTTGAAGTATCTGTTTGATACAATGAAAAATATATGTGTATTTAAAACATTTCCTGGAACAGCATCAGGTACCTTTTAAAGATGATTCTAAGCAAACACTTCAACAGTACAGAGTTTTGCAGGCTGAAAATATGGACGTGACATTTGCAGCTCAAGACCAGTTGCAGCTGGTCTTTCAAAGAATAACACAATAAGAATATGTCTACAGATTTGCTGCATTTAGCTGTTGGGCTTCCAATGAAAAAGAAACAGGCAAAGAGCCAGTGAACCACAATAAAATGTCAAACTGTTCTGTATTTGGAAGCTGCTAAAGCCAGAGGCAATATTCAGGATGAGATCATGGAGCACTGGCTTACAGCTACAGAAAGGGAAGACAAAACTTAAAAGCAGTGGAGTGTAAACTGAGAGATAAAAGATGGAGGAAAGGAAATTTGGAAGAGTTTTTGTCTCTTTCTTTTTTTTTTTTTAAATCACTGAGAGCAAAAATTTGTAGTGCATTTACACTGAATGACATTAATCTGACTGGCATTGGGGCTTAAATCATGCTCCATTCAAAACCAGACATAGACTGTCTTTCCGTGGTGTGGATTTGCTCCATGCTGTGTCAGTAACACCCTGCACACCTTGAATTAAAGCGACAATACCCATGGGTGTTGTTCTGCTGGAGCAGCTGATGACCACAGACAGGGGCTGTGGTGCTACATGAACAAATACAGATACACAGAGAGTGTCCAGACCAGAGGATGTAGCTTACCAAACACAGTAAGAGTCAGGAGCAGATTCCTGTGGAGTGACTGGCAGAACTGCACACATATGTTCCCGGATCTGTGCTCCACTGGATTTAAATGACTTTCATGCATCCGGACTTCTACTTGCTTAGGCATATTGTTGGCACTGGAATAAAAAGTGAAAATCAAGTAAAAGTTATAGCACAAGATGCCAAAAGAGAGGGGAAAGTCTGGATTGCTTCCATCATATATAAGTGGGGAATCTGACGCATAATCCTTTGCCTCCCACATTTCATAAACACGACATATTTACTGCTCTGAAGAAGTCTCTGAAATGGCAGTGGTGCGTCCCTCTAAAGGTGTAGCCTTTATGGTATTTTTTGCAGTTATTTCTCAAATGTTAGAGATGTAAACAGAATTAATTCACTGGACACATCATCTCAAATGTTTCATGGACTAAAATACTGGTTTGGAGTCGGAAAATTCAGCTTCCCCAAAGACCGTGGCTGTTTACTTAACTAGGAGAGATGGCTGAACAACAAAGTTTCTGTCAGCAGGAAAATACAAATTTTAGTACCTTATTTAATTCCAGTTCAGAATAATAGTTTAAAAACTAGGATTTATTTGCAGAATAAAGCATCCAAGAACATTTTGCTAAATCTTTCAAAAACATTTAATTTTAATGTTTACATTTGATTGTAATGTAATCAGAATGCTGAGGTCAAAAGAATATTTTTAACTTGGTTGTAATGACACTTGAACAACTACCACTGAAAATTAGTGAAAAAACCATCCATCCCCTAAGAAAACCTTTGGTTTTATTGAATTGGCAGTGGTTAGAGGAAAAATTTCTTTACTAACTTTGGCTTATATTTGAGTAAGTGATACGCACAGGAGTGCAGGACTTCAAAAGTCATGCCTCTAACTTTCTCAACACCAGAGAAATTGCTAGCAATAGACTCCCTAGTACACAAAATATTTAAATGTATTTGAAAAAAAAAAACAACTAGAAATACTATGAATCAAACATTTCCCCTAAAAGTTAAGTCTGCCTACTTAAATATGAGAAATGGGTAAAGAATAATTTTTTTATTATCAAGAAAATATATTTTTTTGAGATCTGGTCTTATGCCAGATTAAGACAAGATTTTAGAAAATTTTCCTCTACAACAGTAGACTGAGGTTTACAGTCTTAAAACAGGTCTGAAAAGTATAGAAGGTTTCAAGGTTCTCAGTACTAAGCTACTCCCAACAAATCAAAGCTTTTTTTTTTTTAATATATTGTATAGCTTGTTGTGTTTGTAAAGTTTCTCAACAGAAAGTTATGATTAGACGTGTAATAATCTTTCTTTAATTTTTATACAAACATTTCCAAAATTTTCCCTTTCAAATTGATATTGCATTTCATTCCAATACATTTGACTGTTAAAAAAGTAGCACCATCTGAAAATGCATTAGAGAATTTTTTTTAAAGGGGGAAAAAACCCTCCAAGTGTTGTAATATTTATTCTGCAGTTTCAAAAATATTTCACAGTGTTGGTCACAACGAGACGTGCTGCTGTTGGTGGAATAACAAAGAACACCAGTGCACATTCGGGCAGCTCAAATGTGAGGCATGCCTACTTCTTGAAGACTTATGAATGCAAGTATCAGAGATACATAAGGATTAGCCAGAGGATAATGTGCATAACAGTTCCTTGAGGAATTATGAGAAAGATGAGACAGTGTCTGCAGTTTTCATGTACATGGGCCACAAATCCATGAAATCAGTGGTGGAAGTGTGCCAAAAGCCCAAAGAACTTGGGATCCAAACTTTGCAGCTGGGGATTATAACTAGATTCACTTGCACTCTGAACATGAACATATAACTTGCTTTGATCTATTATTCACTACAGGTTAATTATATATTCCTCTGAAACTCTGAATTATGGACAGCTGAAAGTAATTAAAAAGAAAACCTTAGAGCCTCTTCCATTAGCAAATAATTAGGCAGAACTAGAATGGATCAGTAAACAGAAGCACTTGATGATTTCACTTTGGGGCTAATTTTAGTTTGGTTTCCTGGACCCTTTTCTACCTGACACCATGCAAATAGCTTCATACCACCGAAGAGAAAGCCACTCATAAATATCTACTTCCTCAGCTGTGGGACTTTTCTCTGATTCACAACAAAATATATCATTCCCCTTACACCACTGCTGAAGTAAGTCCTCCCACATAGAAGAGGGCTTCCAGTCCTGGTATGGTATTCAAGCCTTGTTTCTATTCCCATTCATTTCTAAGTGACAGCATTGTGTTTGCTGGCCAGATCCCCTTCCACTTCAAGTCCAAAATTCATACAAACAAAGGCTCATGAAGGGAGGTGAAGGTGGACTTACTACCACAGCTGCAGTGACTATTTCAGCATTATAGGCCAAACAGAAGCCAATCCTGCTTGAGGTGGTCAAACAAAACAGAGCCTTTGTGTGACAGCTACTACCTTTTTCAAAAGTTCAGCCATATAAAATGTAGATATCCAAATATCCTCTGAGAAGAGAAGGAAAAGAGGACACAGAGCTCTTTAAAGACATTCCTAAATTTCTAGGAACTTAGTACTGTATTGTGTGCTTCCCTCAAGTGCAACATATGGGTTTTACACTCTCCAGCTCTTCAAGACTGTAAGTGTACCTTCAGCATAGACTGAAATTCTGATGAGTATGGGGTTTTTAAAGAAAAAGACCCAATAGAAAAATACACTAACCATGCAGCTATGTTATGAAAAGTGATGACAGATGAATATAATAATATGAAAACCAGTACCACAAAGGAGTTAGCACTGCTCTCAGAAATGGGATATTTATCACCAGACCAGAGACAAAGTATTGTTCCAGGCTTTTGAGTACGTTGTGGGAGGAGAGAAGGGGAAACGATAGTGAAATATAAACCTTCTGTGAAGGATAAGAAAATGATTCTTATGTAGTACATGACAAAGTCATAATTTTGCACCAGAAATTTTCTCTCCAAATACTAGAAGATGAAAATCTGTTTAACCTCAGAGTCATGGAAATCAGCTTTTGTCTTATGGACTGTCATCTTCCTTGTACTGGTTTTGTGCCTTTATTTGCATCTTGTAAATTATACTTAGCTTTAGAAGAATGCAGAACTGTTTGCACCTGAAATCTGCAGTCACATAATGACATAACTGCAAGAAGTGCCTATTTAAGTCAATGAAAGATGCACAGATGAAAGATGCACAGATGTAAGTTAAGGGCTCATGCAGACCCTTATGAACTACCCCTTATGAACAGACCCCTAGATCTGCCCTACTCCTCTGCTGTCTGCCACTGAGAGTGCATGCCCATATGAACAGCTTTCTTCATACCTTGAAGGCCACAGTGCCATGTTAAAGCACACATATAAGGATTTCTTCTCCTTTATATTTTCATGCTGAAGGAAGAGGTGCTTACTGCACCCCAACTCATGGGGACTCAAAGTGCAAAGCCAAGTACAAATTGTACCAACAACCAGAGCCCCTCCTACACAACTGAACACCACCAATATGTCTCTATGTTAATGGCACCTCTGTACCGAAGTATGTATCACCAAACAGTGGAGAATGTATTTCAGCAGCTACGATCTCTCCAACATGCAAGTTATTAACTTAGTTAAATAAATCATTTAAATAAATCACTATTCCACTGCAGTGAGCTTCTATGGCAATTCAAACAATGGAACCTTTCTGAATGCTTATCTAAAACCCATCCAACCAAAACATCTTTTAGACTAACTCCGCTGAAGCCAGAACATAATGACATAAATTGATTCTGCTCATTATTTTCATATTGCCATTGTGACAAGCAGCCAAAGAGCTAAGCTCTGAAACAGGTCCACTGAGTAATATTAAATACTGAGACCTTCAAAGGTCTCTCTATTTTATGCTAACTATGGATGCTTGAAAACATTGACAGGATTTATAAAAAAAATGAACCAAATATTGGAAAATGTGTAGTACAGGAAACAGGAGATTATATGAAAAAGCACATATCAAGAGCTAGGCATATGTGGTAGCTTTTGAATAATTCATATCATGTTCTTCCTAGCTCTGTATCACCTACTCCTCTCCCTTTTGAAGCAGCACTTTTCTCTAGAAAAGAGAGGAACTCCTTTGAGCCCAGGAGATTTGATTTTTGTTCACCTTAGTAGAGTAATGTCCCAAAGTGAACACAGGCTATATTTTCACTGAATTCAAATATGCTCTTCTCTGACAAGGTGATATGTAAGTATATTAATAGAAATTAGTATCAGAATTAAACTTGAATTTTATTCTCTTTAAGCAAAGAAACAGCCTCTCGCCTAAATAATCATCAAGATGTTAGCTACTTGTTCTTTCTACTGTCCCTCATCCCTACGGAATGCACATAGTACAAGAAAAAAAAATCCATTCATAAGCATTTGATTTTAGATTATCTAAATATTTACAGTTGGTTTTGCATGTGAGATATACAGTGCTATATGAGATAATCTGTTTATTTGCACTTTTCAAGCTGCAGTCTTCTTCCTGGTTGC
The DNA here is from genome assembly GCA_013397135.1 of Pachyramphus minor. NCBI lineage: Eukaryota > Metazoa > Chordata > Aves > Passeriformes > Tyrannidae > Pachyramphus > Pachyramphus minor. The sequence continues at coordinate 621,016 of VYXB01007186.1, read as the reverse complement.
TACACAAAATGAGTCAAAATGTGGGAAAGCAATTCATTGAAGCACCAAGATCCCTGATATTTTTTGTCCCTATTTCCTCCAAGCGTTTTTCTCGCATTTTCTCTTAGCTCCCTCTGGAAAAGTCTGCTGTCTGTATCTTTTCAAATGCTTCTTTCTTTCCTGTATTCCCACCGAAGTTTCTAGGACTAACAGGCCGGGGAAACTGCTTTTCCTTGGCTACCAAATATAACTCCTTTCCTCACTAAAGTTAAGGGTTAGCAATTTACACAGTACTCGAGTGACAATGCTCTTTTATGTTCAGTCAGTTACAGGTAAAGAACTCTGCATCTCCCCAGTACCTACGCAGCTTGTCATAAACCTACATTACAGACTAGAACAAAAAAACCCCAAACTATTGTCTAAATAAAAAAAGTAGGCAAAGACCATAACTGAGCTAGTGAAAATAGGTGCTGGGGACAAGGTAAATTAGCAGACACCCTGTTTAATCTGTTCAAGGCATTTAATCTGTGACAATTAATCAAGCAGGTATTCTCAGGATAAAAGTCTGCTTTGTTTTGTAGCAATTACTTCAATCTAGGTAGCAAGAGCTATTCTTAAGAAAACAACCTTGGACAAACAGGCTTAAGGGTCTAAGAACATCTCTTGAGCTACATGTTTGCTGTCAAACCAAACACTGCTCTCTTCTGAAGCAATGAGTTAACAGCATATATACAAGTCCAGTTGTTCTCAGAAGGGCTGGCCTTCTCAGGGAAAAAAAAAAAGAGGTGGTGTGTAGAAAGCTGAACTAGCTTTCTCGACCTTAGAACCAAAAGCAAATGGGCTGTAAATCTCCTCTTACCAATTCTCTAGTATTTAGACAGGTGGTCCAAAAGTAGTCGGAGGCGAAAAGCCATGGCAAAAATGTTATGATGAAGTTTGGTGCAAAGTAATCTTGGTGATTCCTCACTGACAGAGCTCCTCCTAGCAATCAGTGGGATTGTATGGGAGTAAATAAGAACTTAATATGCCCTGAAGGGTATTTGTTAGCAGCAGGGCTTGGATCAGGGTTGTATCTCTTTCCCTTTCCCTGCAGAGACAGTGTAACACCGATTATTAAGGATTACATGCTGTGTTCATGAGACGGAGATGGAGTACAGATCTGATCCACACCACACGATCAGCTTACTCCTACCTCTTAGGCAGGAAAGGATCTACTCTGGTTGGTACATAAAAGATGAGTGACTAGGAAAACATGGAATATCACCAGGACAAGAGGGATTTCACTAGATGGATATGAGGAGCCTGAACTGTCTGCCACAGCTCTTTGAGAAATTCGGGCTCAAGCACGAGTTTACCAAGAAACTTGTAGTTTGAGTTGAAATAGTGTTGCATGCTGCTTAAATTAATTAAATCACAACAACAGCTGCTGAGCTTCTTTATATAGACAGTCTGTGACTGTATTGTTCCACTGTGCCCCAGCACATGCTATAGTATGGGGGGTTTATTTTCTTCAGTTAGATATATTTTTCAAACCACAGTGGAGCTGGAAAAGCTCATCATATACAGTCACAATATCACATGCCATGCAGGGGATACAGACAAAATATTTTTATTGTGCAAAACATGCATTAGCTTTGGTATCACTCCTGCTATGTAATGTCCAGTTGTTTAATCCAGCATTTTCCATCAGTAAAATATTCTGATCAGGTCTCAGCCTCTGTGCAAAAATTTTAAAAAAGTGCAAAAGCAAACACATTGAATACTACAAACAAGAGTAACATAAGCCTCAGTCTGAAAGAGAAACATAAGCCTCAGTCTGCATTAACAAGGGTTTTAAGCCGCTTGCTGCCACTAAGCCCTACTATTGAATTTTAACTGTATTATGTAGGTTTTTTCTTCTTATTTGTAAGACATCATTGAATTCTGAGTGGAGATTTAGTAATTTACTATGTAGCCTGATTTGTTCTAGGGACTGGTATTACAAGCAACACCCTGAAGCACGACTTGCCTTTTTGCAGTGGGAAAAATAAGTTTTCTACCTGGAAAAATTTACAACCATTGTTTCCTCTGAGTTAGTGTTTAGTGTACATTCTGTGAGTTTAACATAATCAGATGAGGGAGTTTAATCACATTCATATCAGAACAAAAAGGGGACAGAACTAGCCAGCATGGGTTTAGGAAAGAAAGGTCCTGCACAATCAATCTGATCTCCTTCTACGACAAGGTGGATTTCCTTCTATGACTTAGAATGGATGAAGGAAAGGCTGTGGATGTCATCTGCATGCAATTCAGTAAAGTCTTGGACATCGTTTCCCACAGCATTGTCCTGGCGAAAGTGGCTGCTCAGGCTTGGGCGGGTGCACTGTTGGATGGGTAAAAAACTAGCTGGGTGGCTGGACCCAGAGAGTGGTGGTGAGCGGATTTAAATCCAGCTGGCAGCCGCTCACTAGTAGAGTTCCCCAGGGCTCAGTGCTGGGGCCAGTCCTGGTTAATATCTTTATCGACGATCTGGATGAGGGGATAAAGTGCTCCCTCAGTCAGTCTGTGGATGACACCAAGCTAGGTGGGAGTGTTGATCTGCTGGAGGCTCTGTAGAGGGATCTGGACAGGCTGGATCAATGGGTCAAAGCCAATTTTATGGGGTTCAACAAGGCAGTGTGCCGGGTCCTACACTTCAGTCACAACAACCCCATGCCACCCTACAGGCTTGGAGCAGACTGGCTCAAAAACTGCCCAGAGGAAAAGGACTTGGGGGTGCTGGTCAACAGCAGTTGAACATGAGCCACCAGTGTGCCCAGGTGGCCAAGAGGGCCAGTGGCACCCTGGCTTGTATGAGAAATAGTGTGACTAGCAGGACCAGGGCAGTGATTGTCCCCCTGTACTTGGTCCTGGTGAGGCCACACTTGGAATGCTGTGTTCAGTTTTGGGTCCCTCAGCAAGGACACTGAGGTGCTGGAATGTGTCCAGAGAAGGGCCACAAAGCTCGTGAAAGATCTGGAGCACAAGGCTCATGAGCTGCTGAGGGAGCTGGGGGTGTTTAGCCTGGAGAGGAGGAGGCTCAGGGGAGGTGTTGCTGCTCTTTACAACTACCTGAAAGGAGGTTGTAGCAAGATGGGGGTTGGTCTCTTCTCACAGGGCAGAAGTGATAGAATAAGAAAGAGGAAATGGCCTCAAGTTGCACCAGGGCAGCTTTAAATTGGATATTAGGAAAAATTTCTTCACCAAAACGCATTGGAACAGGCTGCCCAGGGAAGTGGCTGAGTCACCACCCCTGGAAATATTTGAAAGATGCGTAGATGTGGCACTTAAGGATATGATTTAGTGGAGGATTTGGCAGTGCAGGTGTAACAGTTGGACTCAATGATCTTAAAGGCCTTTTCCAACCTAAATAATTCTATGATGCTACAATTGTACATTCAAATAGCTGATCAGCAACATCCTTACTGATCCTGCAAGGAAGAGTGGTCTACTCTGAATAAGTTACCAGTTACATCTACCTCTTTCTTATGATTTTCTAGAAGTATTTGTCCATGAGATCATTTAGGAAAACAACTTCTTATGACCTACCCGATTTTACAATATTTGAACTTACACTACATTTGTTTGCATTTTTAAAACCCTATTAGAATTATCAGGAGATTTCTGCTCATTAAATGCTTCCTTCAACAGTTTCTCCAGCTTTTACATCTGATTCAGGAAGCTTAATTGTCCAGAGAAGAGAGGGTAGTCTAAAGACCATTTGAAAGCAGGAGCTAAGGAAAATGAAGTAAAACATTACACAGATTTTTTACAAGTATCATCTCTGCTCTTTCGATCCTAAATTTCAAGCCTAATTAACCTAAAAAAGGAAATCCTACTAGGTCATGCTAAAGATTCATATTTACTTCATATTTCAGACTAAAGGGACATCAGTTCTATGTGCATGAAGGGCTACCAGTTTGTGCCTTGTTTGAATAAAAAAGGTGCACTTCTATCTACAGAGACTGTATTCTATGCATCATTCAGAGTCTAAAGCAAGAAAGTTAATACAGTATAATACCGACCATAAAGATGATAATTTTTTTATGTAGTGATGCTCATGTAGAGTATCTGTCAATTTTCTGATAGGGCTTTCTAGTGATGTAACAACCTGGGAACATGAATGCTTCACTCCCCCAGAATTATGTACTGAGGCTGAAAGGAAGAGTAATAGAATTAAGGATGAACCACATTATTATTATGGCAAATTATACAATAGCAGTGTACTTCGTGCAAAAAGTTATGTACTTACACCCTCAGAAGTTCTGAAGCAAGTAAAATCATGATCTTGCATTTGCTTCTACTCGGGGTGTGCCGGGTAGGCACAAACAAAAAGCCTATGAAATTAGCAGTGATTAGCGCAGTTTTCCAGCCTTTTGAGCAAAGATTAAGAAAGTGAAAATGTTTGAAGACCAGAAACATAGCAGCTTCTAGACTTACTGGCTATGGACAAAAAGGAGTAGAAGTGTGTGGGGGTTTGTATTATTTAGAGGAGTTCATGGAAAGAGAGACTGATTGAAATAGATAGTAACAATTAACTTGTCATAACAATGCGAAACAAAATCCAATTTCTCCCATGACTTTATTTCTTGAATAAATGCAGTTTTTTCCTGTAGTAAATTCTCAAAGGTTTGTCACTGCAAGAGCCTACACCAGTGATTTTGGACCACATCACTGACACAGAACAAGTTTATAGGAGCCGTGGCTGAACTGGTGCATCAGAGCTCTACAATTAAGCAAATCTTAACTAAATCTGGACACAGTTACTCATTTAGACACCATTAGGGATAAAAAGACCCAATCTCTGCATCTTAATTTATTTTCCTCACCAAATCTGTGTATTATTAACCATTTATTTTAAAAAGTATGATATGTGTCAATGAGCATAAAAAAATACAAAAATGAGGAAAACCCTCCTTGCCCATCGCACCATGACTGTTGTTCTTGATATCTCAGTTCTCAGTACGTAAATTTACCTCTCATACCAAAACTTCATCTTTCTTTTCCAGTATGCTTTAGAAGATATATATCCATCTTGTTGCTTCTCAAAGTACTAAAAGCCCTTTACTTTGTGCATGTTTTCTGAGAAGTGACTAAATAGTGCTAGATTTGCTATGCATATTCAATCAAAAAAAACTATTAAAATCAAAATTTAAAAAAAAAAATAAAACCCCAGAGGTACTCTGACTTAGAGTGGCTAAGGCCTGAGAAAGCTGACCTTTCACATTTTCAGTATTTTCCTCTAAACCCTGCAAAGGGCACAAACAGATCCAAGTTTGACAAGGCTTCAGATAACCTAATAAAAAGCAAACAAAAATGCACTAAATAAAAATGCATTCATTTCCACGAGATGTTTGTCAATGAGCCAGCACATAACATTGTATCCAGCCCTAATTCTGTTTGAAAACATTCCTCAGTGCTTCCTGTGGGGAAAATTTCTCTTCCAGAAATTATTGTGGATAGAGTCAGAAACTGTTTGCACAAAGAGCAACTACCAAGAAGACCAGAAGAAAAACTTGAACTTCTATGAAGAAAATGTCAGAATTTGGATTAGTGCATGGAAACTCAAAGTTCCAATTTGGTCCTATCTACTCTAACAGATATGAACTCTGCTCTGACTATAGATAATTGTGTTTCTCAGTCATTCTCCAAAATCTGACTTACAAGGAAATTTTAAGCAACTATAAAGTTAATAATTTACCACTGCAATTTCTGAGTGCCAGAAACCTCCATGAAAGTCCAGAGGTCTCACAGCACAACAATATAAAAAGATTGTTCACCAGTACAATGTTGTCTCGCAAGCTGAAAAAAAAAAATATATTTTAAGCTTTTTGTCTCGCCATATGGCATATTTAGCTTAAAATGCATCCTATTCAAGAAACTTCTAGTCATTCTTTTCTCTGAATTGTTTTGTTGTTTGTTTGGGTTTGTTTTTTTTTTTTACCTAGAGTGCCAGCTTCTCTTTTTATGCCAATACACTTTTATTATAGTCAGATATTCAGATTGCTTTAATTACAACTATTGCTCCAACAAAATTGCTTTGGCCAAACTCTGCTCATGTTCCTTGGAAATTTTCTCAACAAAAATTACTCTGTCTGGTCCCCAAACAGCAAAGAAACTTAGTTTTGAAGACATACTAGCTTCCTGTAGTATGTCAAAGAGATTACAGAAATCGAGTGTAGCAGAATCACTTGTGATACAGTTTCTCTGTGGAGCTCAGTATGATCCTTGGAGCAGTATTTATGATCATACACAGCAAGTTTTGAAGAGCGTATGCCATCTGCTGGAATCAAAAAGATGTCTTACAGAGGAAATCCTAAAAGGCAGCAATAATTTTCACCCAGTGTAAAGCATCATCTTCTTTGTCTCATGTGCCTTCTTAATTAGGGTTTGGAACCTTTTTTTTTCCTACTGTACCTTTAAAACAAATGAAAAACAGTAGTAAATGCACTGTGACCACAATCTGGTGAAAGAAGGGAAAAGTTCCTGCTCACATAAACTAGTAATTTATTCTAGTATGAAACGTAATGGACGTTCAGATAAACGGGTTGCTCAGGCGATCTGCTTTTATTGTTCCTTCCTTATCAATGTATCAGAGATATCTGTTAGGAAACTAGACCCCGAAAACCAACAATATTAAGGTGGGAGCTCATAAGGACAAAACAGTTTTCAAAAAGAAGGGTATATTTAGGATTATGGACCTGAAGATGAATGATTGGGTTGCTTCCTACCTTTCTACACATGTGATGCTCCCAGGGCATGCACCATGCCCTCAAAGGATCCGCCTGTCTCCCCCAGGTCTGCTTACACTCATTTTACAGATGCATAAGAGTTGAAAGAATTTCATGGATAGGAGGAACAAGACTATTTTTTGGCATTCCATAAGTCTCTATCCTAACAAGGCATTTTCTTAAACATTTTAATTTTCCCGCTTATTTAGTATTGTCCACTAGTGCCTGCAGCAGCAGACTGCAGTTCCACTTTGGATAGTCTTGGCTGAACTACCACAGTTCAGCTGGTGGTGTTCTTATGGAGGTGCTTCACTTCAATACAGAGCAGCATGGTTACTATATAATTGTTGAAGACAAATCTTTCTATCAAAAAGTTGGGAGGCTCAACAGCAGGATGCATTAATATGAACTGCAGCAGTTCGTTTTCCTCATGATACAACTACTGTCACTGGATAAGGACACAATAGTTTCCGTGAAAACTAGGATGGATTTTCTAACCTTGGACAAATTCAACCACGGGAACTTCACTTTTTCAAATTTACTGGTAATCTAAAAAGGTTAATTTTCCAAATTATTCCATGCTTCTCTCCCTAATGGTGTTTTATTATGAAGAGTGAAGCAGGTCAAACTAGAGGGCTCTTTTAACCCAGTATGATATCTCTGACAGTGGCCAGCTCTAGATACTCAGGACATGACTGTAAGACAAGCATGTAGCACAGTATTTCCCCCAAGTACTGCCTTGGCATTCATCAGTCTGTGGGTTATGGATTTCAAGTGTTATCGAGACATAAACTGTAAGAAACTTTCAATACAAAGTTAAAAAAAAAGAAGCAGGAGACACCACAAGCAAGTTTCCTCATTCTTCCTTGTGAGACATAATACAGATTGCTTAAGGAGAGATGCCTGAGATGGCACTGGGAACCTCCACAGAACATGCTATACAAGTAGAAAGCTTGCAGAGTTTTAACTGAAATTATACTCAGTTACATTGCCAACCATAAATTGCAGAACAATCTTAATCCAAACCACATTTACTATGTCTATATTTTCCATAGTGAATTCCAAAGCATATTATGTAAACATCACATTCAGCAAAATGGTGATGTATGGCAGGGTGCTTCAGTCCAAGGAATAAAAAGCCCAATAATGAACTCCCATGAGATAAATTCTAAGGCTTATATTGAGTTTTTACTGAGATTTCTACTAAAGTCACTTGAGTGTTTACCTAAAGTTGGTGTTACGGAATATCTAATTCAATTTTCGAGGAAATTATTTCCAACAGAAATAAAAAAACCCTCACCATTAAACATCTAAGCAATGAATGCCTTCATGTGAGTTTGAAACAGGATAGTAAAACTGTGTGAAGCATGACTCCTCAAAGGTCGACTGGCCTGTCCCTGGGCCAATGTTAGAGGAAAGGCACACAACTGGAGGCTCACTTTGCAGCACATCACACCCAAACACAATCTTCTGGTCTTTTAATCTAATGAATAGAGATCTCCTGGGACACAGCTTTGTGTTAACTTAGCAGCTCTTACACACATCCTTAAAGTACATGTTTATCTGGTTGACTGAACTGGTCCCTAATCAATGAACCACAGGAAGACACAGCCCGAGGATTTACTAGGATACTTGTTAAAAAATATCCAATTTACAATAGAGTTTTAGACTGAAAACAACCAATGCCTAAAGAATGATCAAATTATGACTAATGGCTGTATGTATCAAAACCAACAAAGTGAGGAAGCAGCCACAATAGACACACTAAAAATAAGGTCATGATGCAAATCTTTATAGTACCTTACCTCACATATATGCTGCTTTTGGATTAGTGAAAAAATCAATGTTAAAAGTCCACAGAGTATGTGACTTAGCTTTGCATCCCTGCAAAAAACACAGTATGTGCTAGTTTAATTGCTTGTCTTCAGCTAAGTGTTTAGCATACAGATTTAAGTGGGAAAATGTGAAACTTTGTTTTGCACAACCAATCTAATTGAAGAAGCACTCTCTTCAAATGCTCTTTAAAACCCTGTTGCCCTTTCCATGTACTCTGCAGTGACAAGTCTGTTTAATCTCTGGTACTTTTCTGCCAGATTAATTAGCAGGTAACACCAGTCAAAGCATACAGATTTCATGGTTGTATTTACTGTAAAGCAAAAACAAGTCAGTCTTGCAATTCTTGAAATCTTTAACTCATTTTTTTTCTGCTGTTAATGCTTCTTTAGGCTGTTGGGACAGCCCAAATATCACACCATTGCTCTTTGAGTGGCCAAAGGTCATTACCCCAGCAAATGTCTCCTGTGACCTTTCAGCCACTGCACCCTTCACTGGGCACTGGTCAGAGAATGTTTCAAAATACACAAGTATCCTTGAGGACATTTACACAAGCACTGAAGCCATTCCCAAAAATGATGACCAAGCTCCTTCAGCTGATGGAAAGCTGCAGATTCATCAAAATCATAATATTTTCCCCAGATAAAATACCAAAGTATTAACTGCTTGAAGTTAATACTTCAATACTTAATACTTAAATGCCTCAGCATTTTGTCTAACCAACTTCTCTCAAGGTCTTGTGTCCTTCACCTGCCCCACTACTCTCCTCCACAGCAGCAGCTGGCCATTCCCCACTCCTTGTTGTCCCCCCACCTGCAGAGACACTCCATCTGCTCAATGCTGCACACACGGGCAGGCTTCCTGGAACTCAGCTAAAAGTAATTTTCTAGAAGTGTATGAGAGTGACACTTGAGAAATTTTAAACCAGAACCAATGCATTGCACCTCTTACCATAATTATTACATTTATTAAATTTCTTGACAGGTTCACTTGAACTTTCAAGGCACAAAAGTACAATTGTTTCAACTGCATGCAGCAAAATGTCCCTACCAGCTGCAACAAAGTCTTTTGGAAACAATACTGTTGTCAGCCTTCCTGGCATGGTATGAAGTCTTATTTCTAGCAGACTTCAGAAGGCTTTTGCCTGGCCATCAGGGCAGAGAAAGATCTCTTCTCCTTCTTGCTGCACAGTAGAACTCTACTGGAGATGAATGGCCATTCTTTTTGCTGGTAAAAAATGAATTTCTTCTAAAACAAGCATCTTATATATTGATACATAGTGTCAGAAGGCAAGTTGGGCTAAAGCAAAATACAGTTTCCTAAGAACTCAATGGAGCTTAAATTTTGGCCCAGAATAATACAAATTTGGGGACACTCTATCATTGTCCTGTTCTGGGCTTTAATTGTCAGGTGACAATGAAATCATTTTATAATACAATTCACTTTATTTTAACCTTGTATTTATTCCTATTCTGCCTCCTTCTTCATCATTCTACTTTAAAATCTTCAGCAACTAAAGCTTTTAAACACTTAATGAAAAAACGTCTACTGATGCAGGAGGCTGTGTTTTTTGCTAGTAACCTGAACAGCACAAGGGCTCCATTTTAGTGGAAAGAAGACTGGTTTGAAATGACCCAGGTAAACTGACATGTCCACTTTTAGAGTGACAGGAGCTAGAAAACATAATTTAAGGTGGAGGTACACTCCTTGCAGCTTTCTTGACCCACCACCACCCCTGTCTGCACACAGTGGTTCAAGAGCTGACGCAGACTTGCAGAAGGCAGCAGAGGTTCAGGCAGAGTAACACTGAATAGCACCTCACACCACCACATTTGCTGGTGCCATGAGCCCAAGTTACCTTACAGACCGTCCCATCACAAACCAGGCAGCCACTGAGAATGACAATTAATGCCCTCTGCATTTTTGCCTCTAGCTCTCAGTTTTGGTAGCTTGATCACTTCCATGGCAAAGACCAATGCAAAAAATTTTTATATCCTTAACATTTTCCATGCATTTCAATACTTCCTTGCTTGCTAATTTATTAGGAGCACAAATAGTGACTCACAGGTGTTCTGCAAGGGTTTATTTATAACAGGATGCATATGTGTTAGATGAGAAAATACATTCTTCATCTGTACTTTAAAATAAACATGAAACATGAACAGCAAGGGTGAATACGCATTGTATAGGCAAAAAAGTGTGGAAAGATACAACAACAGAGCAAAGCTACAAAACCCTAACCCTTAACCTGCTTTATTCATGTATGAAATCCCAGCTTTGAATGAAAATATAGGACCTGTGCATTTTGACTGTATATTTTTACCAAATAAAAATCTTCTCACTTTCTCCTTCTTTTAGCTATTTATCTCTAGAAACATGGAACTTGACTATCCACTATGTTAGAATTGCTTAGCAATAATAATGTATAAGTCAAAGGCCACAGAATGCCAGAACCTGCTACACAGTTTCCTGTATTGTCTGTATGAAGAAGAAAAAGCATTTTCATTGCTCTCACTTCTCTTACACCTCATTTGGGTTAAAAACAACTTGGCTAATTACTGTACTTCCAGGAAGTGCGTTACAGATTGTCTGGTATGATGAAATGCATACCTGCACTAGCATCCAATCTACTTTTAAACTCATTAAATGGAAAGTTGGTGTGCTTTGTTAACACAGTATTTTTATAGCATGGTCACATTTCTGTCGAACACATTAAATCCAGTATTGCTTTTACATTCAAATAGGGTTCATCTGCACGTAGCATAAAAGAAGGAGAGGGCTAGGAAAATTCAACAGAATGTTACTACAATTTTTAAGGGTAAACCAACATACTTGGTATCCATTACTGTATAAATCAGTCCTCTGCCAGTCATTTCAATATCCTTGGCAACATCTACTGTTTGTATCTCTTCTTGTTTCCAGTTTTATATGAAAGAAGTGTTATTGTCATTACAACTGTATAAGATGGACACTGTCTAATTAAAACGAGATGTCCCTTCCTTCATTCACGTGTGTGCCAATGATCCCATTTCAACTCCCTTTGCTCTAACCTTGGAATATAAAAGGTCCTTGACACTTCCCAATGAGAAGTTTTTCTGCTTAAAAGAGATTCCAAGAACAAAATCATTCACAAGTTTTCTATATGGTCACTAGACTAGCATGTTACATATAGACTCACTTATTTCTACTAGAAATAATAGCTCTTCATACTATTATTCTTTATAGTAATGCCCTAGGTCATTAATAAGCATCACCTAAAAGAAAGCTAACCTTCATGCTGAGTCCTGAACTGTGGTTTTCCTCTTTATTAATTAGCTTTTCCAAGTTAAGCAAGGTCAGTACACCTCTTTTTTTGTCTCTCACTTGCCTGCCCCTTTAATCTCCTTATGTTTAATTTATTTTCTGAGCTGCTACCTCTCACACACTGACAAACATATATTTATGCCATTTTTTTAAGGCCTCAGCCCACTAATGAATTATCTTGGGCTTTTTTCTCTCAACTGAGTGCCTATCTACTCCTAATTCAGGGTGTGGTCAAAATTCAGGGATTAAGAAAAATTCAGTGAAAGTTTGGAACATATTCCCATTTCAGATATGCTAATATGGAGGTCTCTGGCTACCTGAGGTCCACATGTATTTTCATCTCCATAAGGGACATTAATGTGATTCATTCCTCCCATCACAAGACATAACATGACCTTTAGCCTAGCTTATTAAGAAGAATGGGAAACCATCTGGGTACCCAAATTACAACTACTACAGCAAGACAACAGCATAACACATTGTGACAGTTTGATAATTCAGCCAGGGTAGTTCTAATCTGACTTTAGTTTGAAGTGATTTACAGATCAAGCATGCCCCAAGATCTCTGTCTACAGATTCCTTTCTCACACAGATTCTCCAGGCAGTTTAAACATCTGCTATAAAATCAGATTAGAAAATTACCCCGATTTTCTTAAACGTCCTTCATCCCTGGGTTATATCTCTATGATAAATAAATGAAACATCACAGAGTGCTGGACACCCTATGTTTTAGTTTGTGGAAATGTTATTAATGCCATTTTATGCTTTTCTCTTTGAATAATAATGCCATCAGTTGTTCAACACAAATAAAGCAACATATATGTGTACTTCGGGTGTTCTTTGAATAAAATATAAGCAAGAAAAATCCCAGGAGGTCTACCAAATGCAAACATGCAAAACCAAAACAAACATGTCATCAGTACTTGCCAGGATACATACTCATAACACCACTCCTCAGTGTATACCCTCAGAGAGAACTTAAACTAGCACTAATTTACAATTCTACTCTTCAGATTACTGACTAGGGATCACATGAATTATTACACAAGTGAAATGTGGATTTTCATAATAAAGATAAAAAATTACAGCTACTGATTTTGCTTATTCTTGCTAATATATATATATATGTAGTAGATATTTATGATGAACAACCATATATATGATTGCACATAAAATATATGAAATTTTGTCCCCCTCAAAAGCCAAATCTATAAGGAAACAAAAATAAAGTCACAGTGGAAAAGTTTTAGCGGCCTTAAGAATTACTGTCACTATTTGTCACGATTAACATTAGGATGCCTAAACACAAAAATTGTTATGTAAAAAAAGATAATCTTAGAAGCTGTTAAACCAGATTAACTCAGGAAGAGTCATAAAAATTAATGTTAGTATGTAAAAAGTATACCAATAAGCATGTTGATCATCTGTAACAAACAAACAGAAGAATTCAATTGATAAGTAATACAATAAACAATGTCACATGTCCACATCTCTGAATATTTTTTCCCCAGTCAAATCTTTCATTGTGGAGAAATGCTAAAGTCATATGTGTTAGAAAAGAGTCTTTAATGCAGAAATGCTTTGGACCCTGAAGGTTCTCAGAAGAGCTTTTGAAACTCTGCATATGCAGAGTGAAGTGTCTAGGAATTTTTTCACAGAAGCATGAGCTAGAAAGCAGCATGTAATACTGTATTTAAGTAGTATTTTACTGTGGACAGGAAAGTTGAAAACTCATTTGCAAGAAAATTAGACAACACAAAATTGCAATCTTATCTTCAAGCTTCCTCATCTCTCTTACAATTTGTACTTGACCCTGACTTTTTGCAGGCAGTTCCTTTCACATATATCTCTTACAGAGAGGTGAAGCAAAAGGATTGTGTTGAATACAAACAATCAGAGTTTAAAAAAACAGTGTTCAATGTTTCTATTCATTGTTTGCTTTTGACCACCTTTGTAGGTCCAGCAGCCCAACCTACAGCCTGTGTGTGTTTGGCTTTTTAAACTTGAAATGCTTCTCTTACTTCTCTTCATTGTAGAATGGGAAAAAACTTCTAAAGAGGAATCTTGACAATAGAAACATTCACACTTCTCAACACAGTGTGAAGGGTACCAAGAAGATGAGCCACAGCATAAAGCTTACACTGGAATTTGGCCAGCCCATCGCCTGCCCCAATGTGTCTCATTTGCCACTTCTGAAGGATTTCCGCATGGCTCCAGCCCAGCTTGAAGAAAATGGGTATGTGAAGGAAAGAGAATTAATAACCAGGCATTTCTTGTTTCTTGCCACTTTTAACAAGCAAATATGCATCTTTTTCACATCAGCCTGTGTGAGGTGCTATCGGGGCAGGAGGGCTTATTCCTAAAATGCTTTGCTAGAAGATAATGTAGGGTACTGCAGTGCCTGAGAAAGGTCTTACAGAAGTACTGCAACTGTATTGCCTTGGAGTCATACAAAGTCTATTTTACTCTGCAGCCAGTTTTCTTCCCTTTTGCCTCCTCTAGCATGGGCTGTGAGACACCCATTATGCTACACAAGAGAACAGCAGCAGTAGCAGCAGCCCACCTGTACCTCCTCTTCCCTTTCCATTCACCTAGAAGCAGGCAAAAAGGGGCTGTTCAAATTAACCTTTTACTGAGGCATGATCCGGAAACTATGCCTAACGACAAGGAGACACATTCATCTGAGTAGTTTTAGAGTATGAAGTGGTGTTTCAGGCTGGAAAAGTGACATGTCTAGCTAGCAAGGGCTTCAGCATTTGCGTAGGTCTGAAGGAAGATGGGAGTCTGGTTTGGTCCTACTCTGCCTGGAAGTCTCACAGTGCTCATGTATTTAATTCTTCCTGCTCCTCACTGGAGATTTTCCACATTAATGTCTCTACAGTCTGAATTAACATTCTTATTTTAATGGCAACCAGTCATAAAAAGGTGGTGAATTATTTTATTTTTAACAGCTGAATCTGCTGTACCTATGCCAAGCAACCTGTAACCAAAGTCAAGTATAACGAGTGGAATACAGACTCAAAATGAGGGATTAATAATAAAGAAATGAAAAAGTAAGAAAGCAAACAACACAAACAACTTGAATTAATACCACCTTTGTTCTTTGTAATTGCATGTAAATGTCCTAACTCCAGTTTCATAACTTTCCATTCTGACATAAAAGAAGTGTACACAAGGAAAAGAGAAAGAGGGAATTTTAACAGGAACTATTAACTTCTAAAGATAAGGACAGGACCTCATGAAGAAAGACACTTTCTCTT
The DNA here is from genome assembly GCA_013397135.1 of Pachyramphus minor. Taxonomy (NCBI): domain Eukaryota; kingdom Metazoa; phylum Chordata; class Aves; order Passeriformes; family Tyrannidae; genus Pachyramphus; species Pachyramphus minor. The sequence continues at coordinate 605,892 of VYXB01007186.1, read as the reverse complement.
ACTCAACTTTAATATACCAGGGAAAAAAAGCTCCCCAAAAGCAAACTTGGTTTTTTGAGTCAGGGTACACTCAAACCTCAAATCTTTGAGGGACACAAACCACGCACTATTGTGCAATTAAAAGTGCTGGAGTGAACAAAATGTTCTTTATGACAGAGTAGCTTTGGTTTAGCTCCTGTTTTAATGTTTCAGGAGGTGCATCTATGACTGGCACTCAGGATAAAGGTTAGCAGACAGCAAACAACACGCCCTCACTGTGGTCGCTCTCTGTGCATAGCTGCTGCTTTTTGCAGATTCTTCTCTTGATTGGTTACTGATGGAGAAATAGGTACAACCTTGATTCACACTTCAAAACTAACAACAGAAAAAACAAACATGAGGAGGAAAACAACTGTTGTTTCAAAATAATTTGCTAGAGCCACTGAAACTTCTGAGTTGATGAAAACTATCTCAAATCTGAGTCTGACCAAGTCCAGAGCTGGTGAGCTCTAGAACTGTCATACTTTGCTCTTACAGACTTCTGTGGGTTCATTCAAAGGATGAAGAGATGACAAAATAGATGGTTTTTACAAGGATGGTTTTGCTCTGTGATATACTCTATACATTTCTGCTCACTCTCATCTCACAGTTTCACCTCTGATTCCAAAGGAACAAGAACCTTACAAGACCTTCCTTACACTCAACCATTACAGACTGAACTCAGCAGGTGGAGACTCAAGTGCTTGGGCTGTGCTCTATGTGCAGCTTCCTAGTGCTGGGTCCCATACAAAAGAAATGGTATCATTATCTCCTGGGCTTGTCTGAGATGGTAAGATTTCTGGTTACTTATACTGACCCAAATTATCGTAAAGCTCATTCAAATATCACCGGATGCATCCCTCTTTAGCAGATGCCTCATGAGCCCTTTTCCACAGCCAATAAAAAGGCTACAGACAGGAAAAGGAACTGAATATCACAATGATCAGAATTGATGATTGTCATGAAAACTCTTTGGGACTTGGGGCACTTGATATATTTTAAAATACTACAGGAGTATCACAGATTCACATTATGCCGTCCAGGGCTAGTATTATGGCTCTGCCCTCCAAGGCACATCATGGTGCTGCACGACCGAGACGTGGTTGATTTGCCTTCTGAACCAGCTGCATGACAACTATCATATTATGTTTTAATGAAACATTTAAAGACAAGGTGTCTTCTTTGCAAGCAGTAGCTTCTTGGAAGGAAGCAGCAAGGGACTTGAATGAAGGCCTCCCATTATTCTGTGCCACCCAACTGAGATGACCAGGCAGAAGGTTGCACACCATGCATCCTCCTACAGGTGTGAGCAAAGCATGTTTCCCTTGGATACATACAGTTTTCCAGAACTGCACAATAACCTAGAGCAGCAGGGCTCTAACATGAGGGGCTTGCTAAAGGTTTGACAACTTGAGACAGAACTCAGATCTCCTCTGTTCTCTTAAGACACCATGCTTTTGAACCTGAACCAAATCATAGTAAAGTTAATGGTGGATACCCATTTCTCTTCATGATTTTTAGATGAATGACTCAAACCACAGGGCTGCCTGACAGGAGGATGTAGGCTCCTCACTCTGAAAATATTGAGCTGCATTCTAGGAAAGAGATTTACCTGATTTGGAAGAAGGCGCTATCCTGCTTTTGTAGATACAAATCTCATTCACTTATTGATGGTTTTATTTACAATCTCTCCTATTTCTGCTTTTGTAGATATAAATCTTATTCACTCATTTCTGGTTTTATGCATAATCTCTCCTCAGTTGTTCAAGAAGAATAATGCAGCTGGCCATAGATTTGGCTTTATATCTTGCAGGAAAAAACCAACAAAACGAAACAGATGCAAGCACATCTGGACATCATGCCATTCTCTCTGACAGTGATGGAGATAAGACTGCTCAAAGCTCTGGCTATGCTCCAAAGTACATTTTGTCACACTCAGCAATTGGGTTTTTTCCTCAGTAATCTACATGGGATGGCAACTGGAGTATCTGACATTTGTAATGAAAACCACCGCAAGCTGAGGATACATGGAACAGAGAAGCCTCCACCTCATTTCTTGCACTCGTCTTAAATATTGTGTTACGACTGCATTTACTGTACATCTGTGCCCTAAGCACCCTCTTACACACAACAAGGAATGTGTAAAAAAATTCAATTTCTTCATTCCCTTCCATGGTTTTGGCTTCAGTACATAAAGCTCTGTCCAAAAATTGTTAAGAGCAGCAATTTTGCTTCTGTCTACTATGGAAGATATTCCCTACAATCTCACAGATACTAACCCATTCTTTCCCTCCCTCTGACACCTTTTCCAAAGACTTAGACTACACTCCTCAGCTCAGTTTTCTCTCAGTTACAAAGTTTTCAAGTAATAAAAAAAGAATCATTCTGTATTGATATACTGTACAGGGGAGCTTCAAACCTTTTTTTTTTCAGCAATTAGGGTCAGCAATGCCATGAAAGAATATTCCCATCTCCAAACTTTTTTTACTGGAGCTTGGAAATAATTTGTTATGCAAATTCCTTTCGGGGATACTGAAAATAGATGTGCAATGTCTTGGGGGAAAAAAGATTCCATATAATACTGTCAAAAAAATAACTAATTATTTCCTTAAGCAGAATACCCTCTGACGTCTTGCAAATGTATAGCTTAACTCTGAATGAAGGAACAGATTTATTTTTAAAGCATGCATATGAGGATGAACTGAAATGAACTCAGAAGAATAGTCCCCTTGTTTCAGGAAGCACTCTTGTGAACAGAACAAGAGAAGGCCACATACACTGAAAGGATCCTATTTAGTTTTACACATGCAATGTGCAGGTTATTCAAAACATTTGCCTTTAGAAATGTTTTTCATTGTAGCTTTTTGCTGATATGTTCTTTCTTTACAGACTTTCCAGTCTGGGTTTGAAAAACAAACAGGATTTCTGCATTTTTTTATTCATTTTTCATTAAAAAATACAAAGTTCATGAGACTCTGAAAAAAGTTATTATTAAAAATATATATAGCCATCAGTTTGAAAGAGACATAAAAACAATCATTCCAAGAAAAGGCTAAGTTCCATATTCTAGACAGACATGCTTTAAAGGCACAACTACAATGGCTATAGGAAAAAAGCAGAGGAGTTGATCATATCCTTTTTCCTTTAAGATTAGTGGTAGCTTTGCCCATCAGCCTAATCTTTTTAAATCCAGCCAAAAGAGAAAAAAACCAAAACCAAACAAAACAAAACACAAAAGCTCACAACTGATGAACCCTGTGGAAAAACTGCCAGCCATCCAGGAAGGGATTGTGTGGCAGACTTGATAGAAAGGCTATCTTGGAGTAGAAACACACGTTGGAATTTTATGATACCTGGCAACTCTTTCAAAGGCCTAACTGAAGCCAGTTCATTGTAGGCATCACCAATTGCTTTATAGGAAACAAGACAGCTGCTAATCGATAAAGATACACACTCTAGTTCTTTTATCAGTGTTTTCCTTCTACTGTGAATTTAAATCAGGATATAAATGCTATTGGCAACTATTAGGACAATTTGGCACTTCTAAGGGAAAACTTGCAGTGGAATAAGCCATCTCAACTTTATTGGCAATAGTGGAGATAAGCTAGTTAATGATGAATTAGTTCACTGGCATTTTTAAGAGTCATACCTCCTTTAGTCATGGGTTCACTGTTACTTTGGTGATCTGCCAAACTTCTCTGTACCTCCTTTCACCTGGTAGCACAGTGAATACCACCCACAACAGCATCGTTAAGATGCTGAAATCTGTTTGAAGGCCACTGTAGAAATACAGTGGTTTAACTGGCTTCAATAAGGAAATCTGATTGAAGGGGCACAGGAGAAGCAGCTCTCTGGCAGAGGAGGCCAGCAGCACACACGTTAGGGAACAATGCCAGAGCCCCCTCAATGCAGTGACTCAAAGTGGTTAATGCCACACCGAACTCTGCGAGACTCACGGCAGAGCCTCGAGGCTTCTGCCACTTTCTTCCCTTAGACAATCTCCTGAGGTATTAAAAAGACCTGTCTGGAAAATGCTAAGGCATCATTATATGCTGTCGAGAATTTCTGATGTTTCTTAAGAACAATTTTCCCTGGTTTTGACCTCCTTCTGTCTCAACCTACTCCCCTGGATTTGACATTCACATCAGTTCTGGGTAACAGTTAATATTAGGACTCACATTCCTTATATATCTAGGTCCTCTCTTCCAGATACAATAGTGAGAACCTAGTGAAAGCCTTTATGTATTTCTTAGTAACTTTATTTCATAACAACCTATCCAGTGTTTCCTGTGTCAAGTTGCACGATCTCCGCCACTCCAATAAAAATCGGAAATGATTCCCAGGAACTATGTTGCAAGGATAATAATACATGGGCATTTTCCACAGAACAGACATCTAAATTTCATTCATGCAATAACATTTAAAAATATTGCCCTTTGAAAAAGTATATAGATTATCTGACCCTCGGGTTTGTAACGCCAGTCTTAGAGACGTACGTTTTTGCTAAGTCTAATTGTCCTTAAGCCTGCATCAGAGATTCATACTCAAGTAAAGCGAGAGCTGGAGTGAGAACATGGACCACCAGCTCATCGGATTCACTCTTTGGATTGCGACAATGCACATTAAATGAAAATGGAAGTATTCTTAGGCCAGAGTTACCACAGGCTTTATTCCTGCTTTTTAGTTTTTGTTATACCACTCATCTTAAGAGACTTACAACAGCATAAAACTAAAGTGACCAACAACATAGATTTGCTGTTTGCCCAGTTAGATTACTTAGCTGTCAATGGATAGTCACCTAAACATTTTCCTCTCATGCTATACCACATACTTAACAAATCACTGTCTTTTTATTGCAGGATTCTAGGACAAATTTAATGAAAAGGAAGGGTTCTTTATCCAGATAATGTATTAAATTCTTATTTTTTTCTAATTACACTTCCCAAATGGTGTCTTGACAGAGGGGAAAAAAAGAGGCAACTAAGATAGCCTTGTAAATTAAATCCCATTTGTGGCTGAGCAGAAAAACAAAAATGAAATGTTCTTAGCAAAGTAGAATATGCCACCTAAATTTGTGAAAGCTTACATTGAGTGTCTACACTGTCACCCTCATTAACAATGAAAATCATCATGTTTCAACTCAAGACTCTTCTCAAAATGCAGCCAGTACTACAATGTCTAAAGGCAATTCAAGTAAGATTTTCTAGAAAGAAAACCTCAGTGGCCTTACTATCCTAATGACAGCACTCCCTCATGTGAGCATGTAGAACACCTCACAACTCATGGAACAGTGTGATTGCTTCTACCTTGCAAAGTTCACTTTTCATTTGTCTCTATCCAAAGGCCAGTCAGTCATTCTGAAAGCCTACACTGAGGTGCAGAAAACTGTCATTTGGGCCTTATTTGGTCCAAAGTGCCAGACAGATAAACACCACCACAGAACGCAATGAGGCCAGTCTCCAAAGACATTTTGACATTTTTTAGTAAGAAGCAAAATAATTTCCAGTTATGATCTGGGACTTAGAACAGGCTCTCTGAAGAGATATAAAAAGACAGTTTTCACAAAACACGTGTTCTTTTTAAAAGATCCCAGAAGAGAGGCCCCGAATCTTCCCTGCTGGTGAAATGGAAACAGGTTATGCTGAATATAGCACACCATCGTGAAAACCATATTATAAACCCAAGTGACTGATAACTTTATTATGATTAGAACAAAAATAGAATTTAATTCTGTCATTGTACAGTGGGAACTGAGTCCTGAATTGCATCTCTTGTAAGTTTTACTATAACAAATGTAACTCTTCCAGTAAAAAATTAGGTATTTAAAATATAACACCAAGTGGGGATCAGACAAGAATTCTATTAAGAAATAAGATGCTCTATGAGACAGAAACTGTTTTCTATCATCTGTGGCTGTAGTAGAGAAAGAAAAGAACTTAATGTTTAGCAAGGAGGCTAAGTTTAGGTGTTACGAAAACTCTTCTACTCAGCAGAATTAACCTGCTGAGTCTGGGGATGTTCTTTGCTGACCCTCTAGTTTCAACAAAACCCAGTCAGAGATGGAGAGTGACTTTATACACAGGCAGATAGTGATAGGACATGGGGGAACAGTTTTAAACTAAAAGAGGAGAGATTTAGATTAGATATTAGGAAGAAACGCCTTACTGTGAGGGTGGTGAGGCACTGGAACAGGTTGCCCAGAGAAGCTGTGGATGCCCCACGCCTGGAAGTGTTCAAGGCCCAGCCAGTTGGGGTCCTGAGCAACCTCATCTAGTGAATGGCACGCCTGCCCATGGCAGAAGGGTTGTAACTAGATGATCTTTAAGGTCCCTTCCAACACAAACCATTTTACGATTCTATGACCAAAGGGCCTTGTTTGCTTGATTGCATTTAATCTCTTACTATCAGTCTGCCTCAGACAGTGAATGTGTTCTATCATTTGTGCTGGGAAAAGAAGTCATGGTGCTCTCTGTGAACCAGATTTGATGTGCTAAGTCCCTAGCCGTGGTATCAAGGTTGTTTGGTATGTAAAGTACCCTGTCACTATTCAAATAACAAGGCATTTTTAAGCACCAAAAATTTCAGTGATGTTCATTAATGGGAAGATTTTAACTGACAGGTCTATATCCATGCTTCTTTAATAACAGGATGCCATTTAATCATTTAAAATAAAGCAGAATTTCTGATTTCTTAATTAACACAGGATACCGCATCCCACCCAGTGCAGGAGTATTAAAATTCATATTTAACACATCTCAAAATAAGGCAGGTGTTACTTCATTCTACGACTGTGATTCCATATTGTTTTAAGCGCTGATGTCTATTTGTAGTCCCTGCACCTATTAATAGATAAAAGCATGACAGTTTATTTTTAGTGAACTTTTTTTCCAAAGAGTTTTATTTTAAAGCCTGACTAATCTTTGCTGCACCACAGACTAGGCTGATCTCTTGATAAATCTTAGCTTACATTGGTGGTGACACCACCACTTGTACATTGGTGGTGACACCACCAATGACACTAAGTGCTTTTCCAATTAATCCTCTTTTATATCTACCTTTAGAAGAGGGTAAGGAAGGCACAGAAAAGAACCACATGACATGCAATACTTCCCTGGGATCTTCGTGCAGCCTGGAAAAACTGCAGGAGCCACACACACTTAGTTGTCTTCTGTTTCTTATCATGATCTTTTCTGCAGCTCTACAATGCATGATTGTGTTAGCTCTGTCTGCAATTATTCACTGCATCTCAAAGAGAGAGGAAAACATGCATCAGATTTGCTTGCTCAGATTTTCTTACTTTTATCTTAGCATCTCTAAATAGGATGTCAGAAAAAAAACAGCTGAGGGAGAAGCAAGTTTCAATTTACAGAATGGTGCATTATTTGAGACATATTATTGTTAAATTTTATGATACAATGAATCAGTGCCAAGGCCACCAACAGTCTTTGAAATCTTTCTCCTGTATTTTGTGATTGGCAATTCCATAGCCTGAACCTGTGAAACAGAAAGGGGTGGAGAGACACACAGACAGACCTTTTTTGTGCTCCCAGCCTTGTAGTTGCTAATTCTGAGTGCCCCCTTCCCTTGGACTGGGAAACACAGTGGTATGATTATTGCAGGTGGCATAAAGGTAAGGGTCACTTGGCCATAATGCAGTAAAAATTAGGAGGGAATTTTCCAGTGTGAGGGAGGTCCCAGAGGCAGAAATACACAGTCATGTGCACAGAACATGTATGTATGTGTTCATGGGTACAAGAAAAACTATTTCACACACAAAAGAGTTGTGAGGAGGACAAATAGCCGACTCCATCTGTCCTGGAAGTGACAACCTAGACCTTGGATTACTCCCAACTGGGTAGAGGTAGAAAACCAAACATGTTTTCCTCATCTGTGCTGGAGTAACGGCCATGTGGAAAACAGGGGAGCTGTGGCAGGCACCTCCCCATTTCACCATGTCTCAGGGCACAGACCTTAGTCTGATTTTTTTTCAGTAAGAAAAAACCCCTGGCTTCAGCTTCCTAGTATGCTCTGCAGACAGGAAGAATGCAGCCTTTATTCTTCCAAGTAATCTCACAGGGACTGCTTATAAGAGGAGGCATTGCAAAACCAGGCTTGAACTCTTCTGCCCTGTGCTTAAGTAATTTCCTTTCTATTTCACAGTGGGAACTAAGAAGTTACAAGTACAAGAAAACAGTGGGTAATTCACAAGTTTAGTGAAATGACATCTAGATGTACTATTCAGTGTGAGATGTTTATTGGACTCTGAGCAGTGAAACGCCCTGAAAAAGCAAGTAAATGTCTCTACAAATATTTGGCTAAGTCTTCTAAAAGAAGCTCTAGCTGTAGCATTTTGCCTTTCTTGGGGCATGAATTTTGGCTCTTAAATCCCCTGGCCAGTCCCTCTAACACTTCTACAGGGAAGTCACATGAGTGGGACAGGGCTTAACATGTGCTAACCTTGAGAGCGCCCAGTGGCCATCAGCTGTCTGCAAGGGATGACTAAGCTGGCTGCAGGATGGAGGGAAATACACAAGTGTTAGGGATTGGTGGAGAACAGCAAAAAGCAGCATTGCTCTTGTCACAAGCCGAACTTCTGGGGTTTCCGGTAATTCTCTATTTTTAACTTGGTCATGAAGCAACGACTATGTCCAAACCAGTACATGTCTATTACAGGCAGCCCCCTTGGGCTGAATGGTAAAACCACAGAGCAGGCAAAAAACACATATTGTCCCCAAGCCTTGTGGATTTTCATGAAGGTTTACTGATTTTTATTTTTAGTTTTTCTTCTACTTTATCTTTTTCTTTCTCTCCGATCTTTTTCTTCTTTTCTTTTCTTTTTGCAACCTGATTTGTAACGTTTCCTTTTTTAGTCTCAAGCAAGAGGGATTTGCCTTGAATGTTCCTGAATCATGATTTTATCTCGGCTTACTGAACAGCTAAAATAACTACTAAGGACAACCCCACTGCTAATGTTATAGCCCCACACATTCCCCACAGGCCATCTCTTGCTGTCCAGTTTTCAGTGGATTACATTTCAGACCCCCTCCTCGGCCTTAATAAATAGATCATTCTGTAGCACAGACTGCACGCTACATGGAGAAGGAATATTTTCTTTCCTACTAAAATATGGTTTTTAGACAGTGGTGCAGATGGTGGAGATATGCAAGCACTCTCCTTCCTATTGTGTACTGTTAGTATGTCCAGAAAGAATGTGGTAGAAGGTCGCAAGACCTCAGGGGACAACAGGATCCCACTGGAGAAAAAAACAGGAGGGCTAGATACTTTTTAATTTCCAATAGGACATTTTGACCTTTCTCCTCTCAAATAAAACTCTAAATCCGATATCTAGTAGGTCATTTGGGCACTTCCTGGGCAATTCAGGTGTGTGTGCCTTGTGATATGTAAGAGTCATTTGTCTGGTCTGCCCAGTAAAATTTTAAGGAATTTATCTTCCCTGCTTCCCCTGAGAATCTCCAGAACTGTCTAATGAATTTTGTCATTACTACATAAATACATGCATACATTTGGATTTTTTCAGTAAATTCAAGCTCATTTTTCCCTTGGTTTTTTCTCCCATCTGAATAGTCCTAATTATATCACACGAGGACCAAGCAAATTAATTTCCTTCCTTTCTTGACGGTGCAAATATGTGTCTCAACCTGCAGCACTACATCTCAGTTCAGAGCCCAGGAGAAGAAGGTCCTTAGATAAGCACAGACAACTAACTTAAAACATTAAAATCACTATTTCTCCTTCCAATGGCAATAACAGTAAAGGCTAGCTCTGCTTCTCCCTCTAATTTTGTCAGCCTAGTATAGAAAACTTACTTCTAACAAAAGCCTGACAAAGAGCAGGAGTCTGTGCTTTGAACTACAAGTTTTTCCAAGAAGCCTGCTGTGCTGCCACTCATTTGAGGTCAGCTGGTTGGCCTGATCTGCTCCCAGCTTTGCTGAACAGCTGAGGTCTCCCATTCCCTCTGAAATGGGATCACACATTTACCTCTATGAAGTTGCAGTGAAGCATGATCTGGCTTGAACAGTTGGCAAGAAAGCTGCCTACTCCTCAGTTTATTGCTTTTCCTAGAAATGATCAATGCCACCTGCCAGGTGTCTCAGCAAAGCAAGGCATCCTACACCACTGATTTCTTGGTTTTATCTTTTTTCCAAAGGACTCATTAAGGTCTTGTGATAGACAGCCAAGCAGACATAGCTCTTGTCTGTTTGCAGATTGAGGTTATAATATTTGTCCTAGACCATCAGCTTTGGATTTCAAATCCTGCACGTAAAACCTGTCTTTGGTCTCATTCCTGCATATCAAAGCCTAGCTGGAGTGTCAAGAGAGGACAAGAAGAGCTGTGGAAAAATCTGTGCTAATGAAGACCACAACAATAATTATCAGCCTACAGTGATGTCTGTGTATACCAGCCATCCCAAAGGGAAAAGTTGGGGTAGGAAGGAGAAGACTTTGATGAAGCTGCATAGCCCTACAGCAAGCTCTGAAACTTACCCAAAGACACAAGTCCCTGTTCACAGGGCATAAGAGGGGAGTTACACACAGCACCCTACTGCAGCTACCCATTTGGGTAAGAAAGATCTCTCTCCAGCCAGGAGCAGCAGCCTAGAGAAAGGCCCATACACAACCCTTTCAGATCTAACATGAAAATACACCTATATGGCACTGACCATTTGGAAAGCATATTAGTCCCAGGCAGGAAAAATGTATTATGTGATTGACAGGTACTCAATTATCTCCTTGTTTCAGCAAATAAATTTAGGACCACATTTCCAGTATTTTTAAGCACAGATACATCTAGTGAATTTTCTTGTTGGCATACCTGTTAAATATCTGTATTTTCCTAGAGCATATTCACAGACCATGAATAGTAGAGGTTAGTATGCATGTGTTTCTTAAATCACATTTTAAAGACTTTCTGCATTTTTGTAACCAATATTCAACACTACCAGAAATATAATTCTTATCTGTGAGTCACCAATCAAATCCCTTAGTGAGTAAAGACTAGCAATAAAGACAAATCTGAATAACCAAAAAAACCTGATCTTACATACATGAGAAAAACTGATAAGCAGGACCACATATGTAAGTAGTCTTAAAGCAGAAAAGTCCTACAACAGAAGTTACTAAGAGCCTTTTGAAAAAAGTAAGTATTTTGTCAGCAAGTTTTGTAAGCTTTAAAGTACTTGTCTGACCCTTCAGAGAACAGCTGCTCTCTCTGCCAATACCAGAAGTATACCTTCATCTTGATATTAAAGATGGAAAATACTCTGCCCTCAAATCATGCCACTGGCATGTTTCATTTCCAAGTGAATCGTCCTCTTATTTTCATGATGATTTCCATACTAAACCCTAGAAAGAATTTCCAGGAAATTTTATGAAAGAGAATGTTTGAAGTATGTTCGGGAGAGGGTGGATCTGAGCAAGTAAAATCCATTATGAAAATTCTTAATAAATAGTACAAATCCAGAATTTCAGAGCTCGTCAGTTTAGCTTCCATTTCCTTAGAAAATTAGACCACCACAGTCTTTCCCTACATATGCATTGGTCAAAAAAACACCTAGACTCTAATGTAAAATAGTAATTTTTTAAATGTCAGAAGGCATCTTCTGTACAAAATTTAAACGAGTTCTGCATTGGAACTTTGAAGCTCAGAGGAAGAAATTCCCTTTTAAACATAACCCATTCTGTTTGTTAATAGTTAGATAAACTGCTGGAGCTGCTTAAAGCTTGAGAGTAGAATGCTCCAAGAAAAATATAGAAAGAAAAATATAGAAAGAAAAATATAGCTTACATAATGTACTGTGAAATCCCAGTACTACAAAAGTCTTGTATTATTTTCCTCATTAAAACACATGACACCACAGTGCTCAGTGATCAGGAATAGGATTTTGCATTTTCTGCTGCTGAAAACCATAAATAATTTACTCCTGACTGACAGCATTAGGTTGCCATAGTAATGTCTGGGATCTCTATTCATAAAAGCATATTTGGGCTGCTTTGAACTTGAACAGTCTATGTCTTGACAAAGGCAGGTAGATGTGCATACACTACAGTTGAGATTGCCCCATAAAACACACAGCCTGCAACTGCCTGAATGATGGATTGTCTGCATAAATTTCAGGCAAGCAGAAGGTCAGATCTCTGCTGACATAAACTGACAGAACTGCACTGAAGTCAGTAGAGTGATGGCCAGGGAACACAGGCAGATAATACATCTCACTGTCTGCAAAGTCACCTGGCTTAGAGAAAGCAACAATAAATACTCCTTGTTTCCATTTTCTGTCTCACTGCACTTCCTGGAAAAGAGTTGCTGGGTTTCATGTTCCCATTATAATAGAATCTATTTCTCCTAATGGAGCAGCAGTTGCCTATTAGCATATATGCACTCACACAACCACCTCCAATGTGAAGACAGAACTTCAGCCTGTGTCCTTTCCCAGAAAGGCCGGTGTCACATTTTTGCACAGCTCCTGCAGTTCCCTCGAGCATGAAAGCAAGTCAGAAGGAATGGTGACAGATATACAGTTTGCTTTGTGGTGCTGACCATGATTTCAAAAGGGGGTTCTTATAGGTTAGGCTATTTTTACAAGCTTGGAGTAATTATTATTATTATTATTAACAATACACAATTCACTACTGCACTTATCGCGCACACATACTTAACATTGCTTCTCTAATAGGGCCACTCCTCCATGATGGACAGAGCAACAGCACAGTGTAATAACATAAGATCTTTTATTCTGGGAGAGGCAGAGTTAATTTTCCATAGTAGAGGGTGTTGGTGTTGCAATTGAGTGGAGCTGGATGCCTAAGGGAGGGGAGTTGGGATCATCCTTGGACTCAGTTCAGCCTGGCTCAGCTGTGACCAAAACGCTCAACCATTAACAGCAGTTTTGTGATATATGTAAAAAGATTGATTCCACTTCCTAGGGAGTAGTCCCACAAACCACAAAAACATTACTTGTGGTAGACAAAGCAGGGAGAATCCAAAGGATAAATTGTCTGTTGGGACTGGATTCACTCCCTGCAAGAGGTAGGACGAGATTTTTCAAACTTACACAACTAAGATGTTTGTACTTTTGGAGGCCTCTCTGAAAGACTGTATTGAAGCAACATTGAGACCTTCCTACCCATGGACAAATACCAACTCCAAATTCTTCTCAACTGCTCATTTAGCATCATTCATAAGCACTGAATTCACTCTGACCTAGAGGTGATAGCAAGCATGCTTAACACAAAGTAAAGCCATCAGGTAACTACATTTCAGATTAAAATCTAAGGCTAGGAGAGAAATAAAACTCAGAGAAACTGCATATGACTAAGATATAAAAGGACATGAAGATCAAAGAGAAGCTCGGCATGAACATATTTGGGATGAGCTGTGAATAAAGTAGTGGAAAGAAGCGAGTAACAGGTAAGAGAAAGTTAATTCATAATGTCTTATGTTGCACTAGAATATGACTATCCACACTAAAAGTATTGTATTAAATGCCCTAAGAATGGTATCTAATTTTCTAGACAGGATTTTAGTTTGGCAAGCTGGCCTTTGGGTTCAGGTTCTTGTCTGAACATGTGACAGAGAACAGATCTCAGCTCTGTAACAACCACGTCCTTCCCGTTCCACCACACAAGGTACTCTAGGGTCAGCCTGTAGCAGGGCTGCTGCACCACAACTCAGGGCTCAAGCAGCATAAGACAGGCAGAAACAGACTCCCCCTGCTCAGAAGTGTTATAATGATATCAGACACAGACTAAATTGACTGACAAGGTACAGTAGCTAAGCTGCAGCACTGGACTAATGCAGCAACAAACCCCTCCTTGATTGGTGCTGCCCTACGTCACTACAGCCCAGAACACAGGCAGAGAAATCTCGGCTCAGCAAGGGTTTGAAAGATCTGCACCTAGAGGTTAACTATATAAAGAGGCAATAAAAATGTTTCAACTCTCTAAATCCGTTTCTGACCAAGCCTAGCTCTCTCTGTACCTCAAGCACTCACCTGCACTTCCCAATCTGTGTTTGACCAGCATTTTACCCTGAATCCAGATACAGTAGCATTAAGCAAATAGGGAGGAGTAAAGACTGATCTTTCTCCACTTAAAAAAAATGTGATTAGCAGGGTTTGATGATACGAACCATCAATCCCTTTCCTTTCTCCTTTGGGGAGCAAATGAAAAAAACCACAGATATAAATTTCAAAATATGTCATTTTTTTGTATTATGAAGAAGATCTGAGTATTATTATAGTATTTGTTTAATACAGTGAACCTTTGCTCTCCATCTGTTGGCAGAATTGAATTCCAGGGTTGTATTTTTCTAAGGCAGGAAAAAATATCACTTCACAACTGCAACTTGGAAGTTGTATCATCAGTGTATTCCTAAATGGAATTTCATTAGCCTATTTATGGTATTTCACAAAAAAAAAAAAAAAAAATCCTCTTACTAAATGTGAGCATTTTCCTGACAGCCTCATTAGGGAAGCATCTACTTGGCTTGTTTTGGTTTTCTTAAGTCATCTTTTTTTTTAGTGTTAATTACAACCTCCCATACAGCCTTGTTGCATCCTCATGGTTATCTATTACTGTAAGGCAGCATTTACTGTTAACAAAATGCCCTATGAAGGGAGATCTGGGAAATTAGCTTTTTAACCCCATTTCTGCATACCACATGTTACAGAGCTCTATCTGTTTGTTTTTCTTTCCTCCCTAAGAGTCATAAGCAATTGTGCACTACTTGTTCTCACAAGTGTCCTGCTCCTTTTACACCCACAGCACATGGGAACTGGGAAAGGTCTGCAACATGCAAAGGCCCGTGACTCTGACTTGGTATTTTTAAGACACAAATGAGTCAAATTCATTTTGTGTATAACATCCAATGGTTTTATTAGCTGCCAGGCTCAAACTTGCAGAGCATCTCATGTACAAGCAGAGTCAAAGTCAATTCTTTAACCCCATCTCCTGGCCTCATCTGGGCAATCCTGCTTAGAACCCAGCCAAAGAAAACAAAGCTGCTGAAACTCACAGTGAATTGAAAGATGTGACCGGGGAGGAAGGGGTGGGCAGAAAAGCATTTACAATTCTAAAGGCTTGCCTGTACTAGTAATCCATTGATGTGCAGGCAAAGGTACCATGCTGGCTTTCCTACACTTTCAAGGTATAGTTAGATACTTTCCCTTTCCTTTGAGGTAATCATATCTCTGTGAGGAATTAGTGCAGGGTAGCTAGTGCACAGCCCATCAGCCAAACAGCATGCTTCACAGTAGGCAAGCCCATACATTTCTAGACAGAGTGCCAGCATGTTTGTGAGCAGCTGTGAAGGACTTATAAAGAAAGGCTTTCAGATAACAGGTAATCCAGAAAAGTATTAGAATGTAGCGTGACACATATCACGTATTCCATGAAAGACTGGGCTTGAGAAAAGACCATTATGTTCCACTGACACTGCTTTCTTCCTGCCAGCCACACTGGCAGTAGTCTCCCTGAAGGAAGAGTAAACTTGAAATGAAATTTTCCACTATTATAACCAATGAGAAGTAATTGCCAGAACACAAGCAAAAAGTCAGAGCAGTCTGTACTGGCAAACCCAAACAGCCTACGCAAAGCTGGACAAGAGAGAAGCAATTAAATGTGCACCACCTTCCTTGCATTCCTTTGTAATTAACTTTTATTCATTCTTGCAATGAATAAAGATTTAAAATGTAACAAACTGGCAGAATACCTACCTTTCACCTATTAAAAGAAGTATTTTTTAGCACTGTGAAGATCCTAGAATGCATTTTTTCCCTCACTTCCTTTTCAATTAAAACGTGACACTTGTATCATGAATTAGTTCTAGCAACTATCAAGTCTGATTCTAGTTCAGGTGACCAATTCTTGCCAATAGTCTGAAGAAAAAATATGACATAGAGGCTTATAGTGTAAACAGAAGAGACCAGGTAGCCAAAACTGTTAAATTCTATTATAGTTTTTGTCAGGGGTCACTACTTGATCCGTTCAAAAAATTGAGAATGAATAATTTTCAGGTCTAAGGCATGCTAGAATGTCTGGGCAAAATTGTGGGACACTGCATGTCTATGTGAGCATGGATATTTGCACTCAAAATTACTGAGAATACACACTCACACAAGAGAGTCTGTTCACTGAGTCTGCTGGGAACCATCAAGGAGTGCAGCACATGTAGGATCTTCAATACAAGCTCTATCCACACAGGCACTAAACAAGGTGTAGGAAACTTCCACTTTGTATGCGGATTGAGTGAATAGGAAAAAAAAGAAACTAAACGTAACAAAAGTGTTATGGACAAATAACAACAGGATGGTGAAATTTAACTTATCATTTTTCATTTTTGCACAGGAACACTCATAATAAATAATCCCACTGACCTGGAAGAAGGCATTTTAAACAAAACTTACAAAATATGAGATTTTCCTGTTGAATGTTTGCCTGTGCATTGATTTGAAACCTACTGAAATGTATCTGAGTGGTGCCACTGGTAGGGAATCCATAGATTCCATATCAGAAAGTCAGAGACTTCTAACCATTGTTGCCGATGTTGAACAGTAAGACAAAGGTGGTCTCTCTCCCTGCTGGGGGAGTCACTGATGGTCAGCCTTTGCTGACTTGTGAGTGGGCTGTTTTATATGAAACCAGATTCAGCATTGTTTACAAAACAGATAAGTTAACTTGACATATTTTCTTTTACAGTGGGTATTTACTGTAATTTTTCTAGCTGTCCATTGTAGGCCTTTCAAAAAACATATATGAATCACTACATCACGTTAAAGCTCATAGTTTGAAAACACTAACAGTGGAAGAACTCATCAGGGATGACCGTTAGCTATGCTAAACTATTTTAGAAGAGGACTAGATTTAAGGCTAAAATCTGGAGTCTTTTCTGTTTCACATACATAATTTGAGTATTTCAAAATGAATTAAGAGTGGACAGAAGGATACTCACCCAAGAAGACACTGAAAGATATAGATACAGCTTAGCCAAGTCCTATACCTCCTTCTCCAGAGGTCTGGGTAAAGGAAATCTTGAGGAGGAATACAATATAAGGATGTCCAGTACACTCACTGACCAGTCTAAATTATTGCAAAGGTTTGAAAATTACAGCACCTGCTGGAATATTCTAATTTATACTGAGAGGGGACTGTGAAGATCACTTCCACAAAGACCAGATATTTCTTTTACATTGTACTTGAGATATGGTGAACAGAATTTCTCAACAAAACATTAAGAAATTATGAAATGTTTTGAGGTCAGTAATACCTAAACACACAAACCAAATGACAGCTATGCCCTCTTCACTTTAATGTAAATTTTGCAGTATATCAAATGGGACAATGTACAATTATGTCATGTTTTTCAGTTGTGTCCTACAGACACCTGACAATTTAGTAGCAGACTACCACTTGGGACATAATAGTGACTGCATGTTTGAATGTGTCTGTGTCTTTTAATATGTGTCTGTATGTAAAAACATCTCCCATGTCTCAGCAGATGTGTAAGCATCTTCTTTAAACAAGGAAGACCATTCACAATAATTGCTTACAGCCAATTTCAAGAAAACACACTATTCTGTTCTTTTACACTTTGTCATTAACAAATATTTTTCTAGGGTGTTATCGTGCTTGATCAACTCATACAATAACTTTTCTGTTTCCTGCTACTCTGTCGTGCTAGGCAGAATCTGAAGTTATGCCACAAGCATAAGCTACAAGGAAGAAACTACATGTTGAAATATAACACATTATTCCAGGAAACTGGTAAAGACACAATCAGATTCAGTTAGGTTTTGACTTTCCTGTTCCTGAGTACCTTTTTGTAATAGTCAGCAAAACAGTGATGGAAGATTTGTGAAATGCAGTAAGCTGGTCATCTGCCAAAAAAGATCTTTCCATTCCAGATTTTGATGTACATCTGGCACTAGTGGACTTCCCATCACTGGAAAATGTCCACTCTATCCTTCAGGTATGTACTTTTAATGTCTAAAAGCCTAGGTTTACAAATCAGCCACTGTTAATAAACACATGGGTTCACAACAGTGCTTAGAAACAGCACTGAGAAAGGCAGTCTGCCTCTAAAAATAAATCGCATTTGTCAGGTTTTTGGATATTTTAAGATTCTGCTTAAAAAAACAACATGAGGGAAAGCAAAAGGAGAACCTAAGCTTTCCCAAACAGTTCAACAAATCTGAAGACAACATGGTATTTTCATAAGAGGAGTGATATGTTTTGTATGCAGGTATCTTTTGTATGCAGGTGCATACAAAGAAGCAAGCTGAGCCCCTCATGTGGCCTCTCTGCTTTAGTCAAGCAGCAAAAGTGTTACCAACATCATCTGGGACGAAAAATATGGGAAACAGATAGTTTTGCATTATCTGACTGGCCATGGTGACAGAACAATTTTCTTATCCACAGCTGTGTGACAGGGAGAAAACTTCACAGATTAACTTTCTACCTATAAAGGCGAGAGTACATTACTTCTCATAAACTGTCTCTGATTTCTTTGTTTACTAAGGAAGATAAATTAGGAGACATTAGTCTTCCTGTATATTTCATTTTAGCCCCAAAGAAGCACATCTTAGACATACTGGTATGCAGCATTACTAATAAACAGACTGGAAAAATAACAGCTCAGTGTAGCCATTCTTCTTGTATCATGGATGAGAATATATGCTGACAAAACTATCATCTTTCTTGATGGCAGAGGGAGTATAAATAGAAGGTAACTGGCTGGAACTTAAAATCTCCTTCTCTTTACTTTTTCTCCTCCTTGGAAATACGAAACAACAGAATATGTCCTTACAGTGTCCAAAACTATGGAAATACTTCACTTGGGCGATGATGTATGGTCACTGCATAACCCAGTGTAATTACCAGGCATTAACACACAGGTACAAGATGGTAATTAATATGCGTTCCCCTTTTGAGATCTCAGCCTTGAGGCCAAGTCTGACCTCCAGGCACCAACTACTGTTTCTGCAGTTGGATGCCCCTGTCCAACCCATGTCCTGTTGTGCCAGGTTCCTTTCATCAGCAATGACCAGTTTCCAAGTGACCATGTTCAATATTCCCTTTGCAGAAATAAAGCTTTAATGTGAGAGCTATAGCCCTTTCTTTTAATCATCTCCAGCACTCAGCAGACTATGGCTGTCAGTAGCAGCCTAGCAATCTCAGATGTGCTGACTGCTTAAATCCTCCTGTAGTTTCACAAGGAGGAGCAATATGATGGCTGTTACACTGATTCAGGTATCACAGTGACTTTGTACCTTCAATGCACAGCCTGAATAGAAAATATTATGAACTGTTACCACTCAGTGGAATTAAACTGTCACTTAACATTTTTTCGAGTTCATTGTATCAATCCTACACTGTCATTTCATCAGTTTGTCAAGAAGTCTGAGCGATGAACAAGTTTCGTATGCAGGTTGAACAGCATGAAAATTGCTTATCAAAGCAAATGGCAAACTTAGATTGAGTGATCCAGACACAGAAAATTTCACAAATTTTTAGAAATACTATCTTCATGTTTTTATCATTAAGGTTACATATGCTGGCTCCACAGGACATTTTGGGAGCAAGTTTAAAATGGACATGAATAAAGACACAGGCATTCAAGCCTCTCTAAGACTACATCTTTACTACTCCCTCAAGAGAGAAAAATGCATTATTTTCCCCAGATTTGGAAAATACATACTGATTAACTAACCACTGATATTTTGAATTGTATGTAGGTTAGTGAATAAATAACACCTACAAATTGAGTTGGTTTTGGACTCCACCTTACTCCTGCCATCACCAGGGCCCCTAAATCAAAGTGCCATAACAACCGATGGAGAACTTTTTTTAGCTAGAAAAATGCAGCACACAAAAAGGTTCTGGTAATAAACACTGACACACCTTTACTGCAGCAATTTTCTGGAGCTCTGTTAAGAGAGTGTAAGTTGTCCAAAGCAGATAACAACTATTTAAGAGAACTTGGTAACACAATACCTCCATCTGAGCCAGGAAGCTGTCAAGAATCCATGTGGCCAGAACAAGATTCCTTCAGTGTGAATCCAGCGACATATATTCTTGTGTTATGTTTCACAAAATCCTTAACTGCTCCTGATAGTAACACCTCATTGTTAAATATTATGGAGTTAAAGAAGAAGTGTCTTGGCAAAAATAAATATGATATATACCAACCAACATACTGGGATTTTACCCTTTGCACTATGACTTTGTGTCTATTGCCAGACTACCTAAAAAAAATGGGGCTTACACAACCACACTGTCCTTTTGGGTTTTATCTGTTCCCCGCTGCCCAGTAAGTCTTTCCACCTATTTACTGATTTCAAGCAAGACACATTTAGGGGATCAACATCCAAAAGACATTGAAGCCTCAGTTACTGAGTGAGAGTGAAGACCCCTTAGGCCTCCCTGACAGAGGCTGCAGTGGGAGTTCAAGCTTTATTTGGTTTGCAAGGGTGCCACCGTGTGACACAAAACTGTTCCCAGAAAAAGGAGACAGAGATGGAAATAATACTCAAGGCAGTCCAGCAACTCACTTGAAGAGACGGTGACTGCTACGATGCCCTTCTGCCCTTAACTTTGAGCCCACTCCTATATCTTTCAGAAGGTCCTCTCCAGGTTCCCCTTGGAAAGGGTTGTGGGGAACATCCTTCAGCAGACCAGCAGGGAACATACACCTGCAAATGAGACTGGAAAGAAAGCAAGAAGAAGGGCAACAGCTAATCCTGGAAGCAGGCAGCCTCCTACTAAGAGCTTTGGAGTTACAGTGTGACAGGTTTTGTGTGCCTTTGCCCTTCATAGCTGTGAAGGTTCTTCTGACACTTCTATGTCAATGGGAATACTATTTCCTGGCAGTTTCCAGCATGGGACATTGTAATTTGCCTGTTCTATCCTCCTAAAATGTCGGGTGGAGGATTCTGATTTGTTTTTCACTTCCTGACCTAAATTGCTGTGATATAAATAGCAGCCAGGTGTTAATTAATTCCCATACGCGTGCCTGTATGTGGATGGCATGTTTATATACATGTACACTTTTAGGGACAAGTCTTTTCTCAGTTACTATAGCAAAAGTAGGTCTTACACAGATAAGGACCAGATGCTTAATTAATGAGATAGCTTTCTGCCTCAAAGGAAGTGTACTAAACCGTACACACTTGGGATGCTGCTTCTGCCACTCTATGAGACCAAGAACCCCCTGCACGCTTGGCATGAATTCGCAACAGAAGCCTCCACATTCTGTGTAACTGGAGACTGTGGTTTACCTCCAGCCAGGCTTTGCCCCACTCTGTGCTCCTTGTGGTGAGTAGGCCAAGTACTGTTCACTAGCAACTTACACAGGCAAGTGACTCAACAGGCCATGGCAGCATCTCAGCTTGTGGCCACAGAAGGAGCCGTGCTGCTGGCACACACATGAGTAGCCAGAGGATGACAAGAGCCACAAGATGACAAGAGCCTGCCAGGAACCTCCCCAGTGGGGAGCACTTACCTGAGGCATATCAGTAACCAACTGAGGGTAAATCTATATTAGCTGTTTAGTCTGAAGTGAGCTTCTGGAGTGAACCTCCTGAAGATGCCCACCTGCTGTGCTCAGGTTCACGCTGCGGAGCTGTGTTGGGGCAGATGCACCAAACTACTTTTGGATTAAGCTACACCAGGAAATGCACTAGAGGAGTGTGTTGGGTTGACCTTGGCTGGATGCCAGGTGCCCACCCAGCTTCTCTATCACTCTGCTTCCCAGCTGGATGGGGAGAAAGGGGCAAAAACAACTCATGTGTTGGTATAAGGCAGTTTATTTAGAGCCAAAGCAAAGCAAAAGATAAAACGGTTTATTCTCTACTTCCCACCAGCAGCAATGGTCAGCTACTTCTGAAAAGCAGCACACGTAACAGTTTCTCAGCAGGCAGCCATTGGAGACAATGAATGCCTGCCTTCCTGCTCTTTACCTTAGCTTTTATATCTGAGCTGATGTCATATGGTATGGAATATCCCTTTGGTCACTTTGGGTCAGCTGCACTACTTGGGTCCCCTCCCCGGATCTTGCCCTTGACTGAGGAAGGAATGCTACAGTGCTCATGCTCAGCAGTTGCCAAAGCGTCAATGTGTTATCAACACTCTTCTGGCTACCAATGCAAAGCACAGCACTGTGAGGGCTACTGTGGGGAAATGAACTCCAGCTCAGCCAGACCCAATACAAGGAGCAAACCTAAGGCTCTTCACATAGTAACCACCATAATGTGGACTTATCAGGACCAAACATTTCTGTTGGACTGGACTATTATTCATGTATACATAGCCTGAAGCCAATCTCATAAACAATCAGTAACATGGATGCGTACATTACAGGATGGTGTGCCAGCAGTACATGGCATCACAGCCATATCCAAGAACTGGAGATGGCTGTATACTATGTATTTGTGGTGCACAGAATCTCAGAACAGTTAAAGTTGGAAGGGACCCCTGAAGAGCCTCTAGTCCACTCTCATATTCCCAGATACATATTACATATATACATATATACATTATGTACATACACATATGTGTTGGCATCTTTTTAATTAAGGAAGCCATGGTCCTAGACAGTTGGAGGTTTGTAAAACCCATAAACGCTGGCCCTAATTTTCATACTCAGAAATAGCATTGATATTTTTTTTCCCTTGGATTGAGAAACAGGCTTTCAGACTCTGTATGGGTTGAACCTGGTATATAAAGGGTATCTGTGTCTGCCTCTGTGCTTGCCTGGCACATCCATACTCGTGCTCCTCTACAGCTGAGATAATTAGCTGGACTAAGAGGCAGTCATTAGCTTGGATACAATGCTGGCTAATACAGTTACACCACCTTCAGGATCTAAACTGGTCCCTGATCATGTTGCTCCTCCAGATTGGAAATGTGTACCACAAGTGTTAGTCAATCCCTCCAAGAGGGTGCTGCATCAGACACACTTGTCCAAAGGAGTAGGAACGAACAGGTTTGCTCACAGCACCTGCCAAACAGCCTTTGTGATGATGTGCAGTGTGTCAGAAGCTTACAAGTGCACGTGACTTGTTTACTGTTTAATCTCTGTCATTGTCCCTTTGAGAGAGCAAATCTGTGAGATCCAATTCAGCTGCTGGGTAAATGACAGTACAAAAAGTACAAAAACAGTTGGAAAGGCAAACACCAGGAGTTCCTGCCTCAGGTGAGATAAAGTCCACCATCTGGAAATCACATGATATAAGGAGGCCACAAGTAAATCAGAAGTGCAGTCACTCCCAGATGTGAGGCACAAATTTGGCAGTAGAGATAAGTGAAACTAACTTGATTCACACAGAACTGTGAACTAGCGGGTGATGTAACTCCTCTTAGACCTATCTACCTGTCTTCTCTGGGATAAATGTAACGAAATAAATTAATGTATACTTTTGACAGATGTGGAGGTCAATAAAGCTAAGATGATTCCAGGGGATGACACAAGGGGAAAACCCAGATTAACAAATTTGGGGTCTTAACAATTACCTCATGGGGAAAAACCCACTTTATCTTAGGGGGCTTCACATCTGAGCAAGGATTCAGGGAACACAAAGGGAGAGATAAGGTACAATAAGTCTTCTGCACAGGTTTGATGAAATCAAGTTGTGGACTCTTCGGCTTGGGTAGGGCATATGATAACATCATGCAAAGAGTCTCTTTACATCCTGCTGCAGGAAAAAATCCACAGGGATGAGGTCAGTGAAGAGGGGTTTTCCCAGATTCTGTAGTCCATGGCCTTTTGCAAAGACCACTCAAATCTCTCTCTGCAGATATCATATTTTGGGATCCAATAGACAACAATGATATTTTTGACAAGTATCAGTTTGAATACAGATTTTACTTTTAATCTCCTAAGTGTTCTAGTACCAAACTGACCATCTTCTCACTCACACAGATTTTACACTTGGATACATCACTGATTATTCTCGAGATGCCAAAGAGACGATTCATTAAATTTAAACTTGCCCCAAAATACCTGCTTCAGAGGTGCTGTCCATTATCTTCTTACTGGGATCGAGTTCATAATGAGCTATCACAGAATAAGAAAAAGCTCATTTCATGGATGAACCTCAAAGACCGTGACTTTGGCAGTGGCAGTTGCATGATGCTCCTCAGAGTCAGGCAGGCAGTCCCTATGCCTAGACATGGTTACCACTATTAAAAACCAACACTGAAAAACTGCAGTTGTGAAAATCAACACTGCAAAATATACTAACAGGCGGTGAGATTGACAGAAAAAAGGCTCAAAACTTCTTGGAAATTTTGGAAGTAACACCAGTGAACCAGCTGAAGACAGAATCAGAAATGCATTTGTATGCAGCCAGAGAAGAAGAAACATTTTACTCCAAACTAAACAGAGCAGTAATGGAGCAAAGAGACTTGGCACAACCTCACCTCAACTGGCTGTTTTCACAGACACCCTAAATGAATCACCAGTGCCAAGTGACAGGGAAAGAGAATTATTATTATTATTATTTAAAAAGGCAAAACAGAAGCCACGAAGGACTAAAAAGAAAAGATGGACAACAGAGATGACACTGAGTACTGTATTGGCATTTGGGCCCCTCACTGCAACAAAGACAATGAGGCAATGGAGCATGTCCAAAGAAGGCCAACAGAGCTGGTGAAGGGGCTGGAACGCAAGTCTTGTGAGGAGCAGCTGAGGGAAATGGGATTGTTTAGCCTGGAGAAAAGGAGGCTCAGGGGGGGCTTTATTGCTCTCTACAACTCCCTAAAAGAAGGCTGTAGACAGGTGTGGGTCACTATCTTCTCCTAAGTAGCAAATGATAGGACAAGAGGAAATGGCCTCAAGTTGCACCAGGGGAGGCTTAGATTGGGTCTTAGGAAAAATTTCTTCACAGAAAAGGTTGTCAAGCATTGGATCAGGCTGCCCAGAGAAGTGGTTGGGTTACCATTCCTGGAGGTACTTAAAAGGTGTGTAGATGTGGCACTTAGGGATCTGGTTTAATGGTGGACTTAGCAGTGGTAGGTTTACGTCTGCACTCAATGATTTCAAAGGTGAATATGAGATTCAAGAAGTCTAAGTGCAAGGTGCTGCACCTGGGTCAGGGCAATCCCAGACATGAGTACAGACTGGGAGAAGAACTTGAGCGCAGCTGTGCCAAGAAGGACTTGGGAATTCTGGTGGATGAAAAGCTGGGCATGAGGCAACATTGGGCACTTGCAGCCCATCCATCCTGAGCTGCATCAAAAGAAATGTGGTCAACAGGTCAAGGGAGGTGATTCTCCCCCTCAACTCTGCTCTCCGTGTGGAGTACTCTGTCCAGCTGTGCAGTCCTCAGCACAGGAAAGGCATAGAGTAAGAGTAGGTCCACAAAAATTATGAGAGCGTTGGAGCCCCTTTCCTATGAGGAAAGGCTGAGAGAGTTGTGGATGTTCAGCCCGTGGACATTCTCCCGTTTCCAGGGAGACCGTATTGCAGTCTTTCAGTATTTAAAGTGGGCTTCCAAGAAAGATGGGGACAGAAGCAGGGCTTGTTGTGACAGGACAAGGGATAATGCATTTAAACTGAAAGAAGGTAGATTTAGATTAGATACAAGTAAAAAGTTTCTTACAATGAGGGTGGTAAAACACAGGAACAGGTTGTCCAGGGACAGGATGGATGCCCCTTTCCTGGAAACATTCAAGGTCAGGTCGGACTTAGCTCTGAGCAACCTGATCTAGTTGAAGATTGCCCCACTTGTTGCATGGGATTTGGACTAGACAAACTTTAAAGGTTCCTTCCAAACCAAACTCACATTTGATTCTATGATTCTTTATAAATTTAAATGCTTATAGGAATAGCCCAGAGTTTAACTCATGTTGATAAACAGTAAAAAAAGCCACAAAGCTGAGAGCAGCCTGAAAAAAATACTGATTTTTAACATGGTGTTTATATTTTTAAAAAGTCAGGAAACTGATCAGTTGCAGTCACACTAAAAAAAATACATGTTTTGAGTTTGTCAGTAAAATAAAAAAAATTACAAAAAGCAAACACAAAAAAGCCCCAAATATTGCTTTAGACTACTCAAAATGTTTCCTTAATACACAGCAAAATCTTTTCCTCCATATGGCAGGCCCCATCATTTTAGTTTTCTAAATTGAAGCTAACCATTTGTTTTTGAAAAGTAAAAATTAAATGTTTTTAATTTTTAAAATCCCATTCTATCTTCTTCTATTTAAAATGCTTCAATGAATTTGATTTCTCAGACACATCAGTGAACCTGAAATACTGCATTTTTTTTAATTCCACACTGTTCTCCTAAAGATGCCTGCAATTAGCCTTCTTTTATGCCTTGATTCTTTTATGTTCTTCCTTGTAAGAATACCCAATTTGGAATTGCTTATGCAGGAACCAAATGTGTTGAAGATAAAAGTTAGAAATTATGATGATCTTTGAACTTAGTCTGTTTTTTTTCCTAAGCACCGAAACGTGTATTGTAGTTAATTGTCTTAAAACTTTAAGCACACTGACAGGCTTTAAATTAAAACAGAAGTAGGATTAAATATATAAAAGCACACTTACTTTTATTGCTTGTTGCCTCTGAAAATAGTATTTTAAACTAATGAGCTGGAGGCTAAAATTTTGTGAACTACTGTACTGAGTTGGCGAGAGAGGAGTTTCATTAGCAGATGGACAATAACAGAGATGATGGATTTGACACACCCAGCCAGCATTTTCAAGAACTCATACAATTAATTGTTCTAAATAGCAGGTGTTGCAACACATTCTGCTGGGAAAAGGGATGTAAATCACACAGAAGATGAAAAGGTATTATATGAGAAGGTACTGCAGATGCAGGCCCGTTTGTTAGCACTGTGCCTTCGCTCCACACCCCTCCCAAGCACACAGAATGCTTCTGTATGAAGCCAGCTGTTGGCAGAGATAGCCTAATACTGCAGGCCAGTGTTAGTGTGGGCTCTGCACCCTCCCGCTGACAGAGTTTCAGTGTTCCCACTGTCATCTACACCAAGAAAGAACCCCCACGCCAAGCACACTGCCACACAGGTGAGAGGATAGAGCTTTAATGACAGCCTTTTTTAACCAAAAAACTGAGACCCTTTAAACACAGATTTATAGTTATTAGGGATCTTGGTTGGGACAGCCTGTAGATCAAGGGGAAACAGGAAAATGAAGAAGAGAACATTAAATGCAGTGATTTGCTAGTATAGCAATACAGTACTGCTTTGTATGATGAGTTCTTAGGGCACTTAAACACATACATCTCCATGTATATTCTTGTACATGTGTGTTTATCTCACAGAAATCTATGGTAAGACAGTCTTTTGAAAACTTTAATAATTTTTTAAGGAAGCATGATCTCCCTTTAGGCTTTGTCTATCTAATCCAATACTATAACGTGATTTTTCCAAAAAGTTCAGAATAAATAAGTCCNTTTTGAAAACTTTAATAATTTTTTAAGGAAGCATGATCTCCCTTTAGGCTTTGTCTATCTAATCCAACACTATAACGTGCTTTTTCCAAAAAGTTCAGAATAAATAAGTAGACTGTAGACTGTATAAGAAGTACATTAACCCTTGTGTGTCTATAAAAGGACTGAATATGCACAAAAATGGAGCTAACGTCTAGGTGACAACTTCTTTTTGAAAGTGTACCTCATGGCCAGACTAAAGGCTCGGGCCATGAGAACTATCATGTCATTAGCTTGGTTTTAAGGAACATGAGTTATTTCCTGAAAAGCCTAATTCTCTTTCATTGAAATTGATGAGAGATTTGCAATTGTCCAGAGTGAAATGAGGTCAGAGCCACAGCTGATATGTCTAATTAACAGTCTACAACCTGCCCATCTGTCCTGAAAAATGTCTAAGAGCACAGGGAAAACATCTCTATCCTATGTTGGTGCTGGTCAAATCCTACATAAAAATAACAGCAAGAGCACTTGGAAGATTTCATCCTCTGAAATATCTAAACATTTGTGCCAAAATAATTCATCAAGTTTCCATGTAGAGAAATTTTGTGGGTAAATTACAGAATAAGAACTCAGATGACAAGAAATCTGTGGGCGTGCTTGTTGTACGTATTGTGTCAGATCCTGAAATCCCACTCCCCTATGCAGGCGCCTGAACTCTACAAAAATGCAACGTTTTTCTGACTCACCTAGGTGTGTCTTGTTGTCTCCAGGCTAGATGCATAATAAATGCTGGCAATCTCCCTTTCAGGCTTTGTCTTGACAATGCAGCAAATGGCTTATGACTCCTACTCCAAGATCCAAACCCAACACAGCTGCATGACTAAAAAAATAATCCTGTGTAATAAATTAGTTCTTAAAGTTCAAATTTGTTCAAAAAATGTTGACAGCTTAACTTGTATTCGCAGGGCTTGATGCCAGGTAAGTATTTATTATTATTTGTGCCTCCTGTGATAACTTATGTTCAATTGACTAACAGCCAGCTTTCTACTGCTAATATAAAACCTACGTAAGTTCCATACTATATGCTGTAGTTAATTTTAGAGAAATCAAAATATGTTCCCTGATCTGGACCAAACTTTTATTGTTTGGTGATCCAGTAGCACAGACAAACAGTACTGATGGTGCTGGAACTGCAGCTTCAGAGACAGTGCAACTTGGGATGAAGACAAAGTATCTATAGAAATAGGATGTAGGAACAACCAAGTTTGGAGAGGAAGAATGGACCACAGATGAGTTTTTTTGTTTTATTTTTGTTTTTTTCTTGTTAAGTGAGATATTGATAAAGTCAAATACCAGAACAGGGATCTCTGTAGCTTCCATGCAGTTTATCTACTACTCTGAACAGAATGGGAACACTGTATTTGTGCCATTTCATGTTAAATAAACACCATTTCTATTAAGTGTACATAAAACTGAGAAGCACCACGATGCTAAGCAATTACCCAGACTTGTGTCTATCAAACATAATAATGTTTCAGACTATTCCACATCACCAGATTTATTTTGTAGCAGGGTGCCTCCACTCTCACACCCAGACTTGCCCGTGAACTGTGTACCACATACACCTACACGCAAAATGTCTGGACTTTCCACAGACCTTCCCTGGGACCAGAAATAGAAATGGAAGAGCCCACATCAGTGTTATCAAACTCTCCAAAATATGGTGATCATATCCAAACTGTCCACCGCGAATGCCCGCTGGCCCACACTGACTCCCTAACTATGCCTGTGGACTGGGAGAGGGGTGCCTGGCCAGACCATGGAGGGCTGTTCTGAGACTGACCTGCACATAGAGGGTTGAGGTCCTGGCTCAGACACCTGATGTGTCTCTGTTTAATTTGTTACTACAGATGCAGTGATAGTGTCTCCTAGCGGCTGTATTCTTGAAGAAACAGACCCGAATCCAGACTTCACACCTGAAACTCCCATCCTTTAGAGGCATACGAAATACAAACACATCTCTAGATTTTTAGAGTACTTAAATCAGCATCACTCAAATAAGTAAAATAAGTAACAAATACTCAAGGTTTAATATCTGAGTTACAAAGCTGATTTAACATCTAAAATCTACCTGTAGGTTGGACTAATCTGTGGGCGTTTTATTAAAAAAGCAACAAAACCCAACAAAACAAATCAATAGCAATGTACTACAGTCTTTCCCTTTTGACCAGTAACACTGAAGTGAGAGATGAAAGCCATAATAAAACCACATGAAGCAAGGTGTTCAGGACTTTGCTCAAAGGTCTGAAGGCAGGCATGGGCATCAATTGGATCAGAGTCAATCTCATTTAACCTTAAGGTTCTATCAAGACCCTGTAAAAGCAACAGAAATGCTAAAATGCTCTGCTGTGGTAAATCTCCACAGATCAACCTACCGCATAGTGAGCCCTACGTCAGACACCAAAATCTGTAAATATAAACTAATGTTGTGGGATCTTTGAACCACACTAAGCATTCAGGAAAGGCAATGCCAGCACAGATAAGAAGGCCAGATCTACCAGCAGCACCCTGCCTGCAGTCATGGCCAGCAGAGGACATTTAAACAGAGAACCTAAAACCAAGAAACCCTGAACAGTATCAATACTTGGTGCTAGCCCTTCCTCCTTGAACTAGCTATTTTCCATTTTCAGCACGCGCTAAACACCAAAAATCCATCTCAGTAATGTGATCTGTATCTGAGGATTTTGTGAAAGAAAGACTTAACCATCAAGATAGAGACAGCGTATTCAACAGTCAGTCAAAACCCCACTGGCCGAAACAACAGACTCAGAGGATGCATGGCTCTGATTTTGCCATGTTGTTGAACACTTCCTTTCTCCCTTTCTACCAGTTGAAATTTCCCATTGTCCACCATCCTCCTGGAACAGAAAGATTTGTGCAGCAAATTTCTATACATGGATAAGCATAACCAAACAAGACATTGAAAAAAAAGGAAATAACGACTGGAAAGGTGCAGACAAAGAAATCTTTCCTAGGAAAACCCAGCTTTAAGTGGCCACTTACTTCTTAACCATGGAATACAGAATTACCTTCTTCTGTGTATGTATGTCTTTTGTTGTCCATCAAGTATCCTGTCACATCCCTGACATCCTCACTTTGAGATTTTATGTAAGCTCCCCTGTTAGAGGAGAAATAACTCACTGCAAAAAATAACTGTGGTTGAAGTAGTTTTATCACCACAAAATAAAGCATTTATATATTTCTGATGTCAACTAACATATGTAGCTGAACATTCCAAGAGCCACCAGACACAATACCTTTGTCCCCACCTCCAGGAGGTCTTTCTCCAATGTACCTGTGTATGCCTGAGATACACTGCTCTGCTTGCAGCAACGGGCACTCTCTGCTACCGCTCTCACATTGTGCCACTGCTGGTGGAAAGCCTTCTTGAACAAGGTCCAGTCAATGTTCACTTTCCCCAATGATCCTTATGATGCCTCAGTTTGCTGACCTTTACGCCAGAGTGAAAGCTAATCTCTATCCTCAGCTTTTCACTTGAGGGGAGAGAAAGATGACAAATCAGTTTTGGAAGAGGTTCTCACTGGTAAAAGGGATTGACAAGTGAAATGCTTCCCACTTAACTTGTTTTCCATACCTCCTTCAGTTGTCACCGATGGCTAGTTGAATCATATCAAATAACAGTTTCAGCTTGTCTTAATCTAGGTAAATTTCCTAAAAGGTTTGAAAGCAAGGCCTAAATGTTTTCTTTCTCATCTTGACAATTTAGGTCTGTTTCATAAGGAAAGCAAGACCATGCATTCACTGAAACCTTTTGGTTTTGGCACTCTGATCTTTTTTAGCCCATTTGTTCATCCAACTTCTTTTAAAAGTACCTCTCTTTCTACACACATTTAAAACCTTCTTTCATCCAAAGTTGACAGATCTCTCTAACACAGCCACCTCTTCTCATGTCTCCTTTTATTAAACCCCTGCACAACAAGTCCCACATTCCTCCACTGGTCCAAAACAAGCATAGACCTCTACAACCACCTTATGTGGGAATACAAACAGTGGGTGACCACAGCAGCCAGCGGAGAACAATAATTGGGATAATCCAAGGATACAGAAGGGACAGAGCTGCAACCCTAGAGATGTAGGCTCATTCTTCCACCTCTGAGCGTCTTCCTCATGTTGACAGTATCTAATTAAGTGATTTCATTGTCAGAGGAAATGCTATATAGGGCAGATTAGATTGCTGGGTTGCTACCAAAACAAAACCATACAAACTTAGTGCAGAAATTCCATGCAAAGGCAAGGCAATAGCAAATGGTAAGTTTATTACTTCTGCCACAGTCCTGTGAATAGCCAGAAGAGCCTTACAGATTTGCCCTTTGTCAGACTGGGGGATTGTCCTTTTTCTAAAGCAACCAAAACTAATACTTTCTAACCTTCCACTCCTCCCAAGCCAACTGCTTGGGGGCCACTGCACAGAGAGCCAGTTCCCTCTTCTGACCAGGTTACGGGACACTTGTGTGCACACCCTCCCAGACATGTGTTGGGTTATTTAAATCAACTCAGCAAGTCTTTCAACCTGAGACACAAAGGCAATATAAACTGAGTTCCCTTTTGCACTCTGTCCTCAAAGAGTCCTATCCAGAGCAGATCATGCTGATACAACATGACAACATCCAGGGATAAAGGGAAGGCTCACACTAAACACAGTCTAATACTAGCTAGTGTTATAAGAGGGCAAGCAGAGATCAAATAAACCTTTTCTTTTCTTTCCTACTATCAGTTACTCCATAAACTGAAGAAGTCCCCAGTCCTATCAGAGAGCAGTGAAGTGGTTGATTCTTGCAATCCTGGCATGGGTAGAGAGAATGGTTTCCTTCCGAGAGACACTACCAGAGCTGAACTGTGTTTGCTTTTCTTTAAAGCCTCTTGTAGGACCCTTTGCCCTTCCCAGCATTTCTCTTGTTAGCACTGTAACGCATTTGGCACAGAACTACAGAATTGCACAACTTCTCAAGTTGAGAAGTTTGTTTGTTGCCTTTTTAAGGGATGGCTGGCAGGACAGGTTCTTGATACTTTTTGAAATTATTGTTGTTTTTGTTATTATTATTATTATTTCTGCTACTACTATTATTACTATTATATCTAGAAAGAAGCTTCCCCCTCCCTCTTGAGTTAACCATTCACTTGGACTCTTCTTTCAGGCAGGTGGTTTAAGCCTGATCCGCCCTCCAGGGGTTAAATAAAGAAGTGATGGGAGGAAAACCAAGACCTTTACAGTGGCTCATATTTGAAATTCTTTTTCCTCTCTCCCTCTTCTATATGTGGCTAGTCTGCGTCTCGTTTCCTCTCGCTCCCTAATTATTCTGTTAGGGAATGGCGAGGGGCAAGGATTAACAATGAAGCAGATGACAGGAAACTGTTACCAAAAGAACAATGCCGGGCATCTCCCCCATCCTCCCGTTCCTCCCACCCAAGAGACGGTCCCCCTCACCCTTCTGTCGATGCCATGGTTCCGAAAAACCCCCTGTCTTCTCAAGAGTCCAAGGGATTAATTTGGACAGCAGGGCGCGACGGAGGTTGACTCTTTGGTATAACGCTCGCTAACGTCTGGGAAGGAGCACGCAATTCCTTGTAATCCTGGGGGCTCCGCAGGGCGAGGATCCGGCAGCTCCGCTCCTCGGCTGTCCCCCACCCCGCCGTCCCAGAGCAGGCTGTCGGTGCCCCGCTGCCGCCAGCAGTGGCCAGCGGGGCGAGGAGCCGCTGGCACCTGGGCTGCGATCCCCGGCGCCCTCCCTTCGCCGCGGGGAGCGTGTGCGTGTGTGCGCGGCTGCGAGCGGGAGGTGGGGGGCGACTTCACATCGGCGCGGCGCTGGCTGAGGCTGGATTGGGAGGTTTTAGCCCTCGAGCCGTGGATTTGCAGTCAATCCCTCTCTATTTTAGGCACGGGCTGACATCACGAGCCGTTGTTACTCCTATAAATCCCCCCCAACAGCTCCTTGGCAGCGGC
>VYXB01007186.1:525811-572073 GCA_013397135.1 Pachyramphus minor | reverse complement strand
GGTCCGGCCCGGCCCCGGGGAGTGGCCACCATCCCGCCGGTGGCCGCAGCCTCTCCGCCGTCCTCGCCCGGGCCCGCCCCGCATCCCTACCTGCACCGTCTGCCACCGCCTCGCCCCGCAGCGCCGCCCCGCCCGGGGGACGGGCGCGTGGTCGAGACGCGGTGGGCTCGGGGGTTGCCGAGGCCGTGTTTGCAGCATAGGGCCCGAAGTTCTCGTCCCGTTCAATACCCGCATTCCTTTGCTGGGGCACAGGACGGTCATGGCATGCCAAGACACTGCAACACACCTTCGCTCTGGTCTCCCTCAGCCAAGGCTCTGCCTGCCAACCTCAGTGGTGCCTTTCCATCCAAGTCTGACCAACCTGATTTCCCACTTCACAGGGAACAAACATTTCTGCCCCAGCTTGTTTCCTCTGCACCAAATGGCCACGCGGGAAGCTCCCTGGCACGATAAGGAGCCGTGAGGCTGCAGGGATTGCACAGCTAAGCAAAGCCAGCTTGACCACGCTCACCACTCCCGCTCCCTCAGGATGCCTTTCCTGCAACCAAGCCAATTCCAGTACTTGCCCTTAAAAATGGCAGAATGCAGCCTATGCGCAATCCCAAATCCTAATCAAATACACATTTTTTCTTGTAATCTTACCATGGATGTAGATTTTCACTGGAAACAATTTACAAGGGCAATTCTACAAGAGTCACTGATGGTGCCTGAAAAGAGCTTGTACTTCAGTATGTCCATTTCCTTTCAGCTAAGCACCCAGGCTTTTGGAAGTAATTTAATGCAGCCCAAAAAACATACAAAGAAAGAAGTATAAATCCACTGGAGTGAACAAGGATCAGAGAGTGTTTTGCAATATCTTTATGGCCTTTCCAGAATCCACAGCTCTTTTTCCTTGGAGGGAAAATGAGTTGCTATCCATGTGCTATTTCACACCCTTTCTCCAACAGATGGCACAAATCCTCACCTGTTTAGAAAGGGATGTTTGAAATAGTTTTTACATCTTAAAAATAGAGCCTAGCAATCAAAGGGATTAGTGATTCCAACTCACAGATTGCTTTTTTTTTTTTTTTCCCAAATATTCATCCCTATTTTTCCTCATTTTTGACATTAGCTGCTAACCCCTGCACAGTTCTGCTCAGGCTGTGAACATGAAAATACTGTGGACAAGCTTGACAGAAATGATGGGCAAGCTGACTTGTAATTCTTGGGAATACTACGCATGGGTACAGGTGCTTGGATATGTTGATATGACTGCTCACTTTTACATGTGAATACATATGTCACATAATAATAGAAATAAAAACATCATGTCTGCATTTAGAGGTAGCCAGATTTCAATCTAGGATTCAAGCACTGAGGTCCAGAAATAGAAGCAAATGCTGCAACCCCATCCTCTTTCTATAAAGGACTATAGTAAAATTTGAATCCTGAGGTCAAGAGATGTCTGGCCATTTTCTTGCTTCTGTTTCCTTTGAAGAGGATCATGACTGTAAAAGGAAGGAAGGTTGAATGGTGCTGTGCTTGCATAGCTGTAGCAACCTCCTGAGATTTTAATTCCATGAATTCCTACAAGTTTCTCTTCAAGAATGTACTTTTGTGTGATATACAGCCAGTGAACAGCTATATTGTCGCTGCCCAAGACCAGAAACTTTCAGCTATTCATTGCTAGATCTGTGAGTGATTTGAAGCCAAATGGGGATGGGATTCAACACTGAGGAGGAGTTAGAGGATTGGTAAATACTAGTCATGGCTGATCTTTAGTAAAATGAGAAGAGTGAGGGCTAAAGATGTAATTAAAATAGACTTTTGCAGATCTGTGTGGACTGGACAAATCCTAAAGGGAGAGGAAAACATTTAGAGCTTCTTCTCTCTCAGTTATAGCAGTGGAGAATGATAATGCTATGGAGAGCAATGCAGTCATAGTGTCATTTCTCAGTCATAACTGAGAAAAGAACTAGCTCACAGATCTTTATAATTTCTGTTTATCATTAGATAATTAAATAATTATTTAGAGTGTAAAGAATATAATTTAATGTAATCATGGAAGAGCTTTCTCATTTCGTTCTTTGTCAGTAGTATTAGGAAGAAACACATGATGACTTTCTGCAAGTTTGTGCTTCTCCAAAACTGACACCTAATTTCCTCTAACCCTTGCTGTCAGTGGGAGAGTACCACACATTCACTGGCACATGTTCTTCCCAGCAGAGGAATGACACACATCATATTTTTCACATTTAATTCAGAATTTTTGTTGCTGTTGTTGCCACGCAGTTTGTCAACCAAGCATAATCTCCTGGCAGGAGAAGACAGACAAACAAGATAAAGAGAAGCAATATACTTTGGTTGTAGCTTTAAAGTATTTGATTCAAGCAAAATCACCTGGTCCTGTTGTCAGTGAAAATGAGAAAAGTGCAAAGCATAACACATTAAGTATTTCTGCTCAGTAAAGTAAAAAATAAATTACATGGAATGATGTCCAATACTAATTGTCCTATTAGCAGCAATTATCAGATTCAAAAGTGGGTGGAAACTAATGAATACTAAGAAACTCTTAACAAGATTTTACAGCATCAGAGAATCAAAGGTGAAATCACACTTTCTAGCTTACCATTGCCATAGCCATGCAATAGACTAGGCAGAACACGACTTAGGATCTGAGTTCTTCTTGGTAAGAGTACTAAATTCTTTCTTCTGATTCCCAGCCTTCATACTCAACTATTGCTGTGAACTGATTTGTAATTTTTTGAAGGTTCTTCAAATTGTAGGTTGTCATATGGTCATATATAACTTATCAAGGAGTCATTATTGATGGGAGACAATCAGTACTGTCTCGTCTTCCCAGCTTTTTTAGGGTTAATCCCTAGTCTTTAGCCATGACTGAATAGAGAATAGCGAATGATTTGGTGAAAGAGCAGTGATTAAGGACACAAGGACACCCAAATGTCTCCCTTGAAAAACATGCCCAATGGGAAAATCTTACCCTTTGATGTCAAACCCTTCAGCCTCAGCTCAAGAAAAACATCTGCTAAGTGTGAGATCTGGACATTACTCCTCACCCTGAAGAGCTACAGAGGAGTAGTTTTGCCACAAAGATGCAGGAACTGATGGAAACTAGAAGTTTCCTGAGGCTTTTATGTTTCTTTGAAATCCACTTGGAAAAAAGGTATTTAGAATATGTTTTGTTTTCATCTATTTAGAATACAAGATGGAAGAGAACTCCCCTGTACATTTCATTGTAGTGGCTCACGTACAATAACAGCACTGGATCTATTAATAAAAAAATAATCTCATAATTTATATATTCTTTGAATTTTCTCCTAATTCTGCCTTCTAGAGTCCTGAAGTGTCCCTAGTGAGAGTCACGTGCAAAACAGACAAGGGCAGTAGAGAGTTCCTAGAGTGTGACACAGATAAAGCAACAATGAATCTAAACAATGTCAGACATGAGTATGTAGGTTAAAAAAACAAACAAACGTTTATTTAAATGTGTAAAGTACTTGGGAGGGAAAAAGATTACATTGTAGTATGGCAATACAGACAGCACATACCGTAACAAACTCATCCGTCATAATGAATTCAGGCTACTCTTTCTAGACTCTTAATCCACTCAGTCACACAGATCTTTGGGAGAGGCTCACCATCAATTTCTCTGGGGGACTCCACACTACAGATTAATTTCAGATAGAGTTTACTGTCCTGTTTCTGTATGTCAGTCTCAGGAGCATTGTCCTCCCACCAGGGGAGACAGACCAAATATAGCAAAACTTCTCATGCACTAAGACCCTCTGTCATGGGTTAAGTAAAAGTAGCCTGATGAAGTATCTGATCTTAGGACAAATTACCAGGCTGTCTACCTTAACCTTATCCCAAATGTGTCTCATCACTGGGATGAGAAGCCTAAAACAGCAGAGACTGAGAGAGATATTATAAAAATGCCATTTCCAGACACAGATTTTTATTTCATGTTCCTCTCAATCCAGTCTTTGAAGGGAAGAGCTTTGGTGTAGCCACTGTAGAGTCCTAGGCTACAAGTTTTATCATAACCCCAGCTCACTAATCCCATCAGGTGCCACCTTAGCTCAGAAGATGCTTTTCCTGGCAAAGTGATAGCTGCAATCCCACCAGTCTCAGCAGGGCAGATATTAGAAAAGGCTGTGTGGTCTTGTTTGGCACAGAACATACTATCAGTGATGCTGACTTGTATACCATTATCCTCATACTGTTGCTCACACAACAGTGAATCCACCATCTGAACAGCTCCCATGCGGATTGTGTCATTCTTGTATCCAGGATCTTTAATGTCAGCCAATACCTTCCAACCAGTAACCATTATCTTTAAATCCTCTGTGGATGTAGTCAAGTCATGAGTAGATGACAAGCAAATGGGTTGAACACGGCTGCTGATTCTGGCTTTATCCAAGAGTTTTATGATAGCTATATCAGAATCAAGTAGTATAGGGTCGTAATTGGGATGCACTATGATGGCAGAAATCTGGGGAGGAAACAGAATAGGAAGAATTGTAGAGTTAACAGGAATGCCAAGTCAGCAGCACTCTTTCCATACTACTAAAATACATGTTAGTGTATTTTGCATACTTCTCCTCTATCCCCATTTCTCCTCTGCCCTCACCTAATGCTGTTCTTTCACCATGGTGTTCACTCAAATGAGAAACATGCAGAGACCGAACATCTTCTGACTTGTTTTGCGTTTTTTTGGCTTGAATTTCAGGACAGTTTTTATTGCATGAGACACTTCTTAATCAAAAGCAGTCAAGGACATTTTCAGCAAAATGGGGAGTTAACACACAGTTCAAGTTTTTCCACTGTTTACTGAAAAGGTTTTACCTGCCATGTCACCTTCAGCCTGTAGATTTTGGATGGGGGAGAGGCTTTGAATTAAAATGTTACCTTACTGAAATTCAGCTATCTTCCCACTCAAAAAGGATACTAGCAATACATTGCATTGCATAATATTGGGGCCAAACCTTTACTGCTCATTTCCTTAATGAAATGCTACAAGAACAGACAGGGTTCCTATAAGGAAACACTGTAAAAAAAATACACATATATTTTCTTACAAGAAAAGTACAAAAAAACTGGAATTAGAGAAAGAAACTGAAACTAAAAAGGGGGGCAGGGGAGAAAGAATCAAGTTAATTATGATTTCTTGGATAAAATCCATTAATTAACTCACATACACACAAAAGAGAGACACATACCCAAAATTGCTGTATTGCTCCTCATTTTGAGGTCAGCCTTTCTAATTCTACATTAAAAAAGCAAAACAATAAATGAACCCAAGGTGCTATTTTTGGAGCTGAAGTCAGACATAAACTTCTTTTGAGTTTAGAGATATACAGCCTTGGGGCTGAGGAGTGAAATGTGCTCATGGCATCAAACCAGGATCTAGAGCACAAGTGTTTCCCTCATAAATTATGCTAATCAATTTTGACAGTATCATGCATTTCCTCTCCTTTTTTTTTGTGGCAATATCACCCAAGACATTATGGCTCACAGAACCTGAGCTACTTTCTTAATGTTCTCTGTTAGGGGGTGAATGTATGAATTGGAGAGCATCGAGGAATTTAATGAACTACAGAATGTGCCCTTCTTGTGCCACGGCAGTTCTGTCAGTTGACTCTCTAGATACGCATGTAAAAGAGTTATGTTGCTCAAAGTGTAAACTTTTTCTTGCCATAGAAGACAGGTGGGATTTGTATTTGTGCTGATCATTTTCGACTCCCATCAAACTTACTCACCCGCAGGTTCTGGATGGTCTTTTCATCCCTGTCATCATCTCTGTAGAATTTCCCCAGAACCACCTTGAGCTCTGCTGTCTTGAGCACGATGGTCTTGCCCAGGTCGGTGACACAGTGAGCTGCCACCACCACGGTGCGCTCATTCACCAGGGCCCCGCTGCAGATGAGGATCCAGGCCCCTTTCCGCAGACTGTTCTGCTTCACCCCGTTGGCCGTGCGATAGATTGCTGCTTGCCAGGGCCACCTGGTAGAGGTCACTGTCTTCTGAAGGGTGATGTTTTCTGCCTTTCCACAGACTGAGAAAACATGAAACAAAAATTAGGTAACACCTTTTCCCCACCAAAGAGTCTGAATGTTACTCTTGATTCCTTCCTAGGATGTGCCAAAAGAAACTAAACTGCAGTGACTAGCATGAGGGACAGTTGCCTAATTAACCTCTGTATCTGACCTGCAAAATTATAGGAGTATTTTATATAACTTAAAAAAAAAAAAAAAGGCAAATGTTCCATTATTATCTGAATTCCTGAGTAAAATAGGAATATGGATTTAGCACTTGAGCAGGTGAATTTTCACAACAACCTTATCAAGCTGCATTATAATGAGATGACTGCATAAAGAAATGGAAAGAACATCCCTGATTCTTGTTTATCATAAAACACCATAAAACCAGCATTGCACTGAATCTTACCCTAGGCAGTCACAGAGTAATTGTGAGGCCTCTCCTGACACTAATCTTTGCACAAGTGAATTCATGACTGTGAGAACAGATTTTTCTTGCTACAGGAATGTTGAAGCAAATGCATCTAAATCATCAGTCATCCTGGGGAAAAGAAAAAGCTCTGCCTTGTTGTAGAAGTATGTTACCCAGGGTCAGACCTGGAGTAAAATCCCCTGTATTAGAAAAGGTTTATTTCCAGTGAAAGAGTTACATCATATGGTTGCATTTTTTAGTCTCCCTTAGGACACTTTTTTTCCTGGAATGTAATATGTGCATGTCCATAATGAAACACATTGAATGCAATACTTTTCAAAATACACGATATGATCTCAAAGTAAAACCATAAACAAGAACAATAAAAATTTGCTTGTTGTTAAGATCTATTTTTTTCAGTTTTCATTATGTCAGTACTAGATTTTACCAAATCTTCTGATGTTCCGACCCTAACTTACTTTGTTCACTATCTCTGGATAAGATTTTATCTGGACTTAGAATTTGCAATATGAACCCTTCCTTAGCAGGGTTGGTTAAAGAAAGAGCCTCTTTAAAATTCCCAATTCTCTGTTCTATTGCTTAAAGTTTGGTGGTGGTGTCAGCTGTGTGCATACGCTTTTTTTTTCTTTTGTGTATACAAAAGAAAAAAAAAAGACATTTGTAGTATATAATACAGGAAAACATGAAGTGGTAATAGGAAAGCATTCTCAAATCAGAAGAAAAACTCAGCACACCTTTTGCTCAGTGAAAGAGTAGAAAAATTAATGGTAAATTACAGTGCTGAAAGATTGATCATTTTACCATCAACTGCACAAGTTCTTCTGGTGGATGAAAAGACACATATATCCTTCAAGCTTTATTGCTCCTTTCTCCAAGCTGGAAGCATAGGCAGCCTACACTTCTAGGACTCCCTAAATATCAAAGATGAATACACATCCTGTTCCCTCATCCACCCAAGAGATATGTGCTTTTTTTTTCCCTTGGAGACTCACTTGGAATACACACAGGGGCTCTCCCACTCCATTTTCCCGTCTTCAGACAAGTCCTCCTGCTGCTACCCAGGCGGCGATAGAAAGGAGAAACACACTCATACTGGAGCTGAGTGTGCAGGTGCTGGTACCCTGGGGGCAGTTCTCCAAATGGCAGTGCTGGTTTCTTGGTTGGATAGATTTGAAGCTTTTGCTTGCTGAATGCAGAAGAATAAAGTTGATGCAAAGGTGTTTCTCTGTTTCAAGGCACAAAGAACACAATAATTATAATATTATAAAAGCAATCATTACCATAACCAGTTGTGTTAAGTATCATTTTAAAAGCATATGAAGTTTACTTGTGAAAGAACAAGGCAAAAATATCATTCTAGCATAGTTCAGCAATACTCCCATTTACATATTTATATATACACATATATAAATACACATATGTTTATACATTTTCTCTTTATGTCCCTTTTTTTTCATTTTACAGTTTCTGACTTGCAAGCAGTTGTCTCTGAATGTGGAACAGTTTTTACCATTCACAACAGGACTGAGATACCATTTTTTAAATAAAGAAATTACACCTGAAGTAACTGCTGTAATTAATTCTCACTGGAGAGGAGTTAGGCACATCTTTTCTCTAGTGAACTTTTTAATAGTCAGTATTAGGAATTGACTCAGATTAAATCGTGTTGCTAAAGTTGCTAGGTTTAGCAATTAACAGAGATAATTGCCTCACCACAGAGATTTCATAATTTCATAATCACTAAGCTTCCATTTAGAAATCATACTGATTAGCTGAAACATGGCATAATAATTAAAAATAAATATATGCACCAGCCTAGATATGGTCCATAAGCTTGACTACAGTCATACTTACATTTTTATCCCTTAGAATGTGTCCCTTGCTCTAATGCTTAAAAGCTCATATCTACAAAAAAACTATTTATGTCAGAAAAATTGAACAGGAAATTAGTTTCCCTTGAGATATCTGGTACTGCCTGCATCCAGAAAAGATGTAATTTTTCTTTTTCTCATGACAATCCCATTTTTATCACAGAGAGACACAGACACCTCCATCATACCCAATCTCTGAGACGGTACATAACAGGAAAGTAAAATTACTAAGAACAAGAGCAATTGCAAGTTTCTCATATTTTGGAAGAAGGATGAGAGCTGCTGTGGTCAGCCTTAGACTGCCAGTGTCCCATTCCAAACTCACATGTGACTTGCAATATTGCACAATCCAGACTTTGCCTCACTATTGACCTATGAAATGAAGATTCTACTTAAGGGATTAAAAACAGCCCAAAACCGTGAGATGCCATCATCTCATGTCATCTTGTGGATGTGGGGGCATGGTCTCACACAGCTGGTGTTAACATCTGAAACATTTAGCATAAAAAGACCTGTATTCAAGTGAATTGAGAAATTTAAGCAAGAAAAATCCCCTAATGGCTACTAAAGCCCCATGTTGGCTTCTCAGGGACATCAACAGTCATATATCACAGAATTGGAGAGTGGGAGAGTGCTTGGGAAGTACATGCTTTCCTTGTTCCTAAAATCTTCTCTAGGTATCTGCTACTGGCCATTGCCAGAGACTGGATATGGCTTGAGTTGGACCTTTATATTCTGACCTGATATGACTGTTCTTAAGACCAAAGATGAGGACAGCTCTTGCACTGCATCTAAAATTAAATGAGTCATGTACTGCAAAAATAACCCTGAAATGAGAAATTACTACTTGGACAAATGAACCTGAACATTTCATCATAACTAATTGAGATTGGATTTATTTTGGGAAATCATCAGAAGAATAAGCCCAGGCAGGGTCTGATCTTTCATTCCTTCCTCCCTTCCTACTCTACTTCCTCCTCTC
Source organism: Pachyramphus minor (assembly GCA_013397135.1). Lineage (NCBI taxonomy): Eukaryota > Metazoa > Chordata > Aves > Passeriformes > Tyrannidae > Pachyramphus > Pachyramphus minor. Next base: position 562,749 of record VYXB01007186.1, on the reverse strand, counting down.
CCTCATGCCCACACTCAGCCCATCCTCATATTGCTTTGGATGGTGAAAATTACTGGGAGCAGATTACACTGCAGACTACATGACATTGCTCCCTTCTCTCCTTTTGCTCTCCCCACACATTTTTTCACTAAGATGACACGTGTTCATATTTTAACACACATCATTAGCCCAAGGAACTGTTCTCAGACTGTTCTCATAGTCTGTCACAAGCTTGCAAGCAGAATTCCAGCATCACCCTGTAGTTTGTCCATCTCTATATGTGCATTTCTTCCTGGCTGCCTCCAGCAGCTTCAACCTGTGCTTAATCAGACCTCCCCTCCCAGCAGCTCTCATTGCTTGATTGTCAGTAGATTTGTAGGAATTGCTGCTCAGGCAGGCTAAATACACAGAGTGGAAAGGAGAGGAGGGAAAAAGAAATCACATTTTTTCTTTAAACTGTAGTTGAGATATTGTATTCTCACCTTGACTGAACCTGCATTGGAAGCACTTTCTGTCTCACCAGGTCAGAGATCTTTGGCTCTCTGCAGGCTAGAAAAAATATAATGTTGCACAGTACTTTTTCACATTCACAGCTCGAGTGCTATGGTTCATACACATTTCCAGCCTTTCCTCTCACTAGCTATAGTGGACTGGATTAAGAAAATAGACAGTTAAATTATGTGCATTAAAATAAAGACAGACTCTAAAACTTAAAGCCTTGGAAAAATACTCCTCCACAGTTCTCGAGATCTGTCCCACTTACAACAGCAGAAGCTACTGAACACCTTCTGCACTGGCACTTTCAGACATGGAGGAAGGTTTTTTCATCAGTGTGTCTGAATGCCAGATTTACACCACTGTGGCTGATGGGTTTGTACCTGAGCAAACTTTAGAAATAATGGAATGATATATATAAAAATACTTAATTTCTACCTGTGTAGCCCCACAGCTAATCCCAGTGACTCAGCTTACAGAGAAAGGTGGCAGGATGTTACAGACTTCTAAGAGTCTGTGTACTCATGGAAGGAACTGGAGACTCTGATTCAGGGGAACACCTCAGAGTTACCTGAACAGGCATAAAATAGCAGAAGGGAGATGCAGGATTTCTAGTTTTGCAGTTATTTACTTTTAGAATATGATAAAAGCTTTAGGTTTATCAGTTCAAATAACTCTGCCAGAGTCTCCCTCCTACTGCACAGAGTGGAAGAAAAGAAATCTTGCAGGATGGATTTTATCTGTATGCCTGAGCACTTGTATTCTGTGTGATTTAACAATATCTAGTTCTTTGTGATTACTATATATGTTAACTTTTATGTCACTATCATAGCAGACATCAATAAAGATGCTTTCTACAGATGATTATACTCTTCAAGGGGAGAATATTTTCATCTAAAATAACAGAATAAATGAAATTCCCTAGGGGACAGATGCATTTCCTTATATTATAATGACTTCAGTTTTAAAAAAATCGATTAAAATATGTGTCAAACCACGGCTTTGATAAAATTAATTTGGCAGTTCCACAGCCCAAATTCATTGATTGATTCATTCATTCATTCATGGATTTATATACAGTTAGAATAACTCCAGGTCAACAGCATAATTCCCTTTCTTGCAAGGGATTTAAAGGTGTGATTTAGTGTTTTGATGAATACAGATAGTTTAAGCATGTCCTCAAGTGGTTTTCTGAACCAAATCTTCAAGGCTGTGATCTACAGCCTTGGCCTTTTACACTCATGACTTGTCCCATTGTCTTAAAAGGATTGTGAGAGGAGAGCTGTTCCCTATGACAGTAACTGATTCTTGTCAACTGTCTGATGAGACAATTATTTCATTCTATTTCAATTCCCTGCTGATCTTCTTTGATTTTGGTCTTATGCAGGTTCGATCCTAGAATGAGGGTAAAAAGAGTCTTAGGGAATATTCCTTTCCTGGTTTAAAGATGGAATCTTCTGGAATCACTGGCATCTTTTCTGTCTGAGTATAGCAGCCAGTAGAGCTCACAAACTACCTGTCTCAGCATCAGGTATCAGCCAGATGGCTTATTCTTAGAAAAATGATTGTTTGGTGAGTGCAAATTATATTAAACAAGATCCAGTAAAACCATAGCAGCTTGTGTGAGTTATGGTAAAAAAATTGTAAACTACCTTTTATGCAGATTGGTTGCTTCCCTGACCATTCTCCATCATCTTGGCAGGTCCTCTGTTCATTCCCACTAAGAACATATGAGTTGTTACAAAAGAAAGCAATGACTGTGCCAATTTTTGCATAGCGTCCATTCAAGAGCCCAGTGTCTTCTACTACTCTTCTGTAGCCATTGAGTGGGCCACCGGGATCAGAGCACGTTTTTTCATCTAGAACTAATGATAGAGGAAAAAGATAGTAACCATTTTATCATGTTCATTATGTTATTTTCACCTATCAAATTGCTTGGCATTTCATTCTCATGTTACTAAACAATATATACTTTATTGAAGATGCTTTTTCAAGACCCTACTGGGATCCCTGTCTTTGAAAATATCAAATATTAAAGAAGAAATTATAACATAGACATGTCTGTTTATAATACACACTTTAGTCTTCACAAAAGGATAAGATTCTTAAATTGTTAAAAATTCTCGGATTGCTAAAACCATAAGAAGTAGCTGACAATCCTGAAGCAGAACCTTGACTTTACATGATGTTAATATCCCATTAACATTAACAAGGCTACTTCAATAGCATAAAAGGCTATACTTAAACTATTTGCAAGAAATAGGCCCTTGTCATTCATTTCCCTCTTCTGTACGTTCAATATTTCACTGGACTTGGATAATAAAACTAGACTACTTCATTTTACTTGTATGTTTGCATACATGCAAATGTATGCATTTTCTTAGCACTGAGAGAGAGATCTCAATAATCCTAGGAAATATGGGACTTGAAAGAGAACATATATATGTATTTACTGATACTAAAAATTGAATATAGAAAGCCTACTCATGCTATTTGCTGCCTATAAAACCTCTTTTACCTCCTCCTTCCCAGTATTTTCCCCTTCTTTTTAATTCTTGTTGTGTTTGTGTTTGTTTATTTTTTCTCTCAAAAAACTTAATTTTTTGACCTAAACCTGGATTGACTATGTGATGCTAGTAGTTGTTTTTCCCCATATTTTTAACTCTGCTCTTTCTATTTAGCAGTTGACAAGGTACTATTTTTTCCTTTTGGATTTCATCTCAGTTTCCTTGTCAGGATGACAGTAACATGCAGTTCTGTTTAATTCCTCTGCCTGATGTCTCATTGCATGATAACTACTGAACATCCAGTTTAGACAGCTGGTGTTGGTGCTGCTCTGCTTACAGAGAGCCCAAGATTGAGACAGACCAACTGACCTGAAAGGACCTTTTCATATCATTGCTTCAGACTTGGCAGCCTGCTGAGCCTCACTTCACAAAAGCACCAACATATAACAAAGCAATTCAACAGTTATTTAAATCACTGTGCAATCAGTACAGTTACAGTGCAAAGGTATGGCCTTGTCCTGTCCCCATATCTTCATGCCACCAGACAAAGCCCAACTCAGTAAAGTATCTAAACACACAGATAAGCATAACAATGCAAGTCCAATGAAGAGCATATGTTTTTAATACTGAGTAAATTCAAGCTAAGCATACATTTCCATGTTTTCTGTATGCTGAAAGCTATATATGTACTTAAATACTTCTCCACAAGTCCTATTCAGTAAACAATGAGGATGTCTGAAATTCCTTTCAACCAGGAGAAAAGGAAATGCGGAGCCCTGTCTCCTTTTAATTTAGCTCCATTTTCCTTCTTTGTACCTCACAGGCTTTCTCACTTATGAACCACAAGTGACTGGTAACTTGATAGCAGCTAAAGACTACATGGAATCTCCCATAGTATAACACTTTATTTGCAAGTTGCTTTTTGCACTGATGGCTAACTTAGAGGCATCATCTGATGAGTGGAGTACATGTTTCCAAATGTACCAAAAGCTTGACCAAATAGGTCAGTTAAGGCCTTCTCTTATTTCAGTAATTTGAAGAGTAATTGTCTTCTTCCCTAAGCTCAGGTTTATGACCTCTTTGATAGGTTAAAAACAAAGAGAAAACATCTGGGAAGGAGAAACCCAAATTACATCACCTAGCACTTCAGTAACAGCCAAATCCAGAGACAGATCTTTCTATAGATCTTTAGTCAGGAACATTATGCAGCAGGGACTTAGCATGAGCCTGGCGTTACATTCACTGCCACTGGAGACATTCTCTCTAGATGGAAGAATGCTTAGTGCTTGCTCTTTCAGATGAACTTATATACTGATCTTTGACAACACTCCCCCCCCAAATTTACAATGTTTGACATATCACACTTGTAAAAGCATTTTTTCAATTTATACGAATTATTCTGGAATATGGAAATGAAACTGTGCCATACAAATCAACTGAAGAAAAATTAAAAGTCTCTTTGGATGAGAAGAAGAGCCTTGGAATTTCATGGCTGAATCAATGTGAATGATAGGCATGCCATCTTGCACAATCAGAATGAACAGAAGTTTCTTTTTTATCCATTTTTCTTTAGGATGGGAATTCTGTTAACAGACTGCTGCAGAGAAGGTGTCAGGGATACATAAAAATGGAGGTAACTATTCACTGTTACACAATGTCCCTCACTTGGCTTTGGTCCTAGACATTTTCAATCTGTGTATAAAAAGGATATATGCCTAAAGTCTTTGAGGATATTAGTTTTCAGTCAATTGATGTTTTAATCAGACCTTTATGTAAGAAAGTCTTGCAGGCTTGAGTTCCAGCAGAGGAAATTAAGAATTCCTACTGCTTCTTAAAGACAGGAAGATAAAAGAACATGTTAAGTCACAGATCTACCAAATTTCAAGTGAGATTTGGATAGTCTAGTTTCATGGGAATACATTGGTCAAAGTATTTCATAAGAATTAAAACTTAAAATGACCTTACCACATTCAGGATGATGTGATGACCAAATCCCATCAAGCTGACAGTAGGCAACACGGCTGCCTTTTAAGCTGTAACCTGCGTTGCACTTGAAGTAAACCTGGGCCCCGTATTTAAAGTCATCTCCTTCCACAATACCATGAGCTGGAGCACCTGGAGTCCTACACATCACCACTGACAGTTCAGATATTTCAAAAAAATCCACTTTATTACAAAAACAGGACTGTGTTAGGATGATTCTATACTTAGAACATTGAAAAACCAATTAAAATGGACACAGGAGTCAAAATTAATAGCCTGGTATATGCTGATCTGTAGAAAGTTGTTTAGACGTCAGTTTTACATACACTTACATATATGTCACTTTTCAAAGCCTGTATAGATCCATTATTTTCAATGGGATTGCTCAGAAGTGTGATGTGATCATGTGCATGTGTTTGAATCATTAGGGATCATTTGCTCAGAATATTAGTACTTGAAGCACTTTCCATCTTAAAAGTGGTTTTGAGTGAACTACTGTGCCTGATCAAGAAAAAATTTAGATCCTTAAAAACCTTATACCGAAATTCTTTCAAATTCTTTACATTTTTATAGAGATGTGCAGATAACATCACTGAAGTATTAAAGCATCATTATTTGCATAGACCAAACACTAGCATAATTACATTAAAAAGGAACCTTGATATTTACTAAACTGGGATATTTACCCTTTCCACTGAGTTTGCTCTATTGGGAAAATACAGATGATGGTCTATATATAACTACTGTAAGTAGTAAATATTAGATTAGACATCATAAGCAACCATACTAAATCAGTACAAAGGTCCACCCAACACAGAAACCTGTCCAATTGTGGTAAATAGCAGATTGGAAGGAAGGAATATAAAAACAGAACAAGCATATAGAATACTTTCCTGGCATATTCTGTCAGCAATCAGAAGTCTGAAGCTCAAGGTCTACAAGAACTAAAATGGTATTTTTGGTTTAAAATACCCTGGTGATATTTTTTTAACATTTATTTGTCTTAGTGTTTTCTAAACTCAGCTACATATTTGATGGCCACAATATCTTGTAACAATGAGTTCTACAGACCTAAGGGCTGTGTGAAAAATACACTGCCTCCTTTAGTTTTGTTGCTAGCCTGCCACGTGCTAATTTTTTTTGATGCTGTAGTTTCTTCATTATAGAGGCAGAGAACATCCATGCCCTATTAACTTTCTCCAAGACACTTTTAAAGACCAATTTCCTGTATGTAGAAATTACATATGTATATTTCTGTAGGTAGAATTCACAGTGATGTAGGAAACACGTGGTTTGTTATATACACAGTTATCCATCTCTTTGTCTCTTTCTTTGCCTGGGCTATTCATTGTGAAAAACTGCATGAGAAAAGATTCAGGGCAACACTTAGATATGCATATAGGTTTTTTATCTGGGACCTGTGGTATTCCACAGATAGATGAATGAGGAAGAGATCAACCCCTATTTTATGCTTTCAGAATTTGATTTTTTTCTGTTTTGCCTCATAGCTAGCTGCCTGCTAACTTGAAGCCAAATTTCAATTCTCACACTTTCAGAGGAAAAACTTTTCTAAGGCATTTGACCTGTAATCCTTACACAGAGAACACACAAATACATCTATTAATAAGGATTGTGGACCATTCAAATATTCACATAAGGAAGACATCAAATAATGAATTGGAAGAATCGTTTGTGCACTAGTGAGCGCAAGTCTTGGCAAGAAAAACTGTCTAACATTTAAGCATTAGAGAAGAGCCTGGACTCAATGCTCCTAATGAAAACACATCCCATTAGGGGAGCTCAATATTTCCTCTTGGCTCCAAGTGTTTGGCATCAGTGTCATCATCAGCAAAAGAATAATGATAAAAATTCTACAAAATTCATTCCTAACCCTTGACATTTCTCATGTAAAATATAGACACATATACATGCATATATATGTGGATATGTGTATACACAAGCACATAGACAAATGAAAGTGAAATCATGGGAACATAGATTTTCTAGGTGTTTTAAACTCTCAGAACACTTATCTTTGCAGTCATGATCTTTTTGTTCCCAGTCACTCTCTCCATATCTTTCTCTGTGCAGCAATCCATTTCCCTACATTTGTATTTCTCTGTTTCAATGTAAAGTCACATTGAGCTCGTCAAATGAGAAAATTAGGTGAAACAACTGTTTCATCACTCAGAGTTCTATTTTTTATCATAAATACAGGTTTTCTGTTTTGCATGTGGTCCAGTTCAACTCTGCAGAACAACTTTTGTGTTCTAGGTCAATCCCGGAAATTTTTCACCAAGCTATACTTACTTACTAACTAGAAGTATCTGTTCTTGTTCAGTCTCCTAAGTCATTAAGCAATTTCTTTTCTAGTCCTTTTGATTTGTTCTGTTGCCAGACTGTCTTTAGATTCTCTTTGCACGTGTGAGCCAGCTGGAGCAACTCTGGTTTAATTTATTATGTAAATTCAGTGTTTCCTACACAGGTTCATTTAGTACTGAACTATGACCTAGAGCAGCGGATATGGAGGCAGAAGGTCATGAGATTTAATCATAGCTAAAAAACTGTGGTCATAGGTAGAATGCTTCATCTGCTGTATCTGACAAATGAGAGCATCCCTTTCATCATAGGGATGTTACAAGCATTAACTCATACCCACTTGTGTCAGAGCCACTGCAGGGTTTCTCTGATGGCAAAACAACTTAGTATTATTAATAGATGTGTCCCTTTTGTTACCCATGCCTTTACCTACTGATTGTCTGTTCTCTTGTAACACAGGGTCTTCCCTCATCTTTTGTCCTGTTCTTTAAAATTTGCCACTAGAGGCACAGCCACTCCATTTATTTTATCTACAGATAATTTTGTAAGTTCATTCATTCTCTCTACCAATTAAATGTGCTTTTGAATCTTGGGGTGTTCTCCACATTTCAGTACCACAGATGAGCCCTCTGTTTTCAGTGATAGTATCTATCCTGAAAGTTTCATACAGTTACTCTAGTACTTGCTTCTATTGCTTTGGTTTGAGCTCTATAGGTCTTTTTCCTCTTCAGTTTGACTTGCCTTTTATCCCTTTCATGTAGTATGTTTCAGGCAGCTCTTCTGTACCTTTTCCCTTTACTCGTGAACACTTCAGGCAATGGAGTTTTGAACAGTTATTATGAAGGGAATCCTAGCCCATGTGCTTCATCCAAGTTTGTCTTATCTTTCTGTGGAGAGCTTATCATCAAGAGTGTGATTTTGACTGGTTCTTATATCTTTCAGAATGTGCAGTGTATTCCACTGAATTTTAGGACAGCCTCTTTTGTCTGAGATATTTTATTGAAGTCTTTCAACATTCTCTCCTGGTGTAAGACTACATCCAATTCTCCAACAGACAGTTCTCAGAAGTCAAAAAGAAAGGAAAGAGCATTTTGTAAATGTCATTCATACCTATCTTTGCCCTTACCCTTTGGATACACATTAGCCGTAAAATCCAACCACCTGAGCTGACCCACTTCTCTTCAGTTTCTAAGCTTTCTAAGGTATTTGATTGATTTCAGATTCCCTTCCCTAGGCAGGATTGGTCTGATCCTGCCATCTAGTTAGTACATCTGCATGTCAGTCCTCCTTCTCTGCGTGTTCCAGCAGAGAGAACTGGATTCCCCTCATAGCCTCACTCACCCACAGCCATCCCCATCCCAGCTTTTATCCAGCCCCAGCTATACCTATGCCTGGTCTAGTCTGACTGCTACAGCACGGACAGGGCTGGGAGCTACTTGGACAGCAATTCCTCAGGAAGCAGGTGGTGGGCTGGCCAGGAGCACTCCATGAGCTTGAACCATTCCTAGACCACTAGTTAGACTGCTCTGCTCCACATGGAAAACAAACAAACAAACAAAAAACATTCTAACTGCCCTGTGACTCTATCTTCCTACCCCTGAAGCAATTTAAACATGTGTCGTTTATCTGGTGTTTTGCTACAGCGTTACTGGTCCATAGCAAAATGAGAGAAGAAGGAGTAGGAAGATCTGTCTTGATAACCCATAGGAGGACTTTCTACATCAGTGGTTAAAGCAAGAACTGGCATCCATAGTTCTTATCCTACCTAAAGGCCTTATCAACATTTCCCTAGTGTTAGTGCAATGCCTTAGCAGTCACTGCCTAACTTTTCCATGTGCTTTACAAAGCAGACAGAAGAAGAAGCAGAAGACAAGGTAGAGAGCTTCAGAGAGACTTATGCATGAAATGTACCATGAATTCAGCAATACTTACCCCAAACTGTAAGTTTGAGACAGCCCTACCAAAACTGAACTAAAAGCATCAGGATTTCAGGTTGCAGGGCTCAGTCTCTGAACTTTCCTGTCTGACCAAAGCCACTGGGAACACCAAAAATGGACCAGGTGTCTACAAAATTCTGCTATGACATGGCAGTGGACAGCCAAATATGAAAGACATTCATTCAAGGTCTGCCAAAAAATGTCTGAGCAACCCAGAGACTCCATGAGGGTTAGGTTGATCCCATTCATCCTGCTAAGATGTCATCAGACCTATAAAGATTCCGGTGAATTTATATCTAGAAAGCAATAGGAAAATGAGAGAGGTTTCAGGGAAAGGTGAAACTAATGTTAGGGAAATGTAATCTTGAGAGAGACTAAGAGCTAAAAATGACCACCCTGGTCATGGAAAAGTTAAAAACGGCAATAATTCAAAAGCTAAAAACAGAAAGGATGCATTAAGAGGTTTACAGGAAGACAAATAAGTATATTCAAGCAGGATAAAATGAAAAACAGGGTAATTCTTACTCAAGAAAAAGTCTCCTTGACAAATGTTAGAAAGGTATAAGAGGATGTAAGTGGAAATTATGTGAGTCTCATTATTTGAAAATTGAAACTCCAACTAAAAATATAGACTTTGGAGATAACAGGGTGACACTAGCAAACGCATTATGAATGGAGATATTTCTGTTGTTTGTTTTAATTTTTCATATTTTGCCTCACAATGTTGTTCCTAGGAAGTTTCACAATTAAACTATACAGGCATATAGGTAACCCTTGTAATTTTAGGGTTTGGGGTGAGTTTTGATACAGCTCCATACAGTTCATAAGAAAGCAAAGTAGGAAGATATATGATATACGCACCTCAGGCAGAAATGCTCAGTTGTGGCAGCCCAGTCATTAGATAATAAAAACCAGAGCTGCCTCAAGTGTCTATATCCCAAACTCACACATTCCTGATAAAACTTATTGTGCTTCTTGCCTCTTACTTCGGTGTCTTGGGAAAAAGCAAACAATATCTGTCCCATATGAAACATTAAAAGGCCTTCACATTTCTCAGATAACTTTCCTTAATATGAGGAAAACTTGACTAGAGGAACAGTAAGTTCCTGAATTTTTAAGTAAAATATTTCATTATTAATAATAACAGTGCAAATACTTCTTCCTTTTAAATTATAGGTAAGAGACATTCTTCAGATGTGAATTATCTACCATTTAGAAGTAGTTTTCAAGCTAATTTTATCACCAGTGAGATAAATTAGATGATCTCTTGAGCTACACTTTTCTCTCTTCAGTGTCCTTCAAATCCTGCCTGATGGAATTATCATTTGCTTTTGTCCCAGAGTCCCTTCAATAAAGGAACACTATTTTTTTCTGCTGCCTTCCTCTCACTCACTTTGTTAAATAATATATATACCCCCTCACACATATAATTTATTATCTCTAAATTCTGCACAACCTTTTAATAATATATTGCATGTCTGAAATAAATCTCATTTCTCATTGCCGGTACTAATAAAAGGTTTATATTTCTCTTTTTTTTCTCTCCCTGAAATATTAGGTGCAAGAGCTTGTAATTGTATGGAGTTTTGTTCTTAATTTGCTTACAGAACTTTTTAATGTGGCTACTGCTAAAGAAATTTATCTTGTTGCATATTCTCAAGTCAGAGTTTGTCTTTCAGGCTGACTCGTGCTGATGTACATAGCACATTTTGCCTATGCATTATAGCTCTGTTGAACATTTTTTATAGAATCATAGAATGATTTGGGTTGGAAGAGACCTTAAAGATCATCTGGTATGGACAGGGAACCTTCCACCAGACCAGCTTTNCCTTCCACTAGACCAGCTTTGCTCAAAGCTGCATCCATCCAGACAACCACAACCTCTCTCCAGTGTCTCACCACCCTCATAGTAACTAATTTCTTCCTGATACCTAATCTAAATCTACCTTCCTTCTGCCTAAAGACATTCTCCCCTGTCCTATCACTACATGCCCTTGTGAGAAGTTCCTCTCTGGCTCTCTCATAGCCCCCCTTTAGGTACTAGAAGTCTGCTATGAGGTCTCTTTGGAGCCTTCTCTTCTCTGAGCTGAACAACTCCAGCTCTCTCAGCCTGTCTTCAGAGGAAAGGTGCTCCATATCTCTGGACTCTTTCCGAGAGGTCCACATTCTTCTTGTGTTGGGGGTCCCAGAACTTTTCTATGTACTTGTAATACTGCTTTTGCATAAGGTTTGTTGGTGTGCTCAGTGGAGGCCAAACACTGAAAACAGTCGCAGAACTTCACTTGTAAAAAGTAGGGGATTAGAGCAGCTTCTGCTGTTACAAGTCCTAGCATATTTCTTCTGCAGAAAAAGAGAGACTTAGGGACTTTGGAACCTTGGGTGCCACCATCCTATACAAACCATCTAATGTCTGTCAGAGAAAGCCTGATAGAGACTGAAACTGAAGAAATTTGAATAACTATCCTGAGGACATTTTGTCTGGAGGAAGCCAAAATGACATGCTGTTTAGAGTGCATGCTATCATGGCCCTGCACGCTGCTAAAAGTCACAGCAGCCCCTGAGCCAGAAAAACACCAGCAAAAGGATCCTGAGAATCAGGATTTTTGATCTGAATTTTGGGGTTTCTTGGCTTCACAGCAGTGGCCAACATGTGCTCTGGAGCCAGAGGACCTGGAAGCCCTAGAAACATGGTTCCAAGATGCTGTTGCTGAAGGGAGCACAACAAGTAGAGTATGTGGAAGTGACTTTTTTTTTTTTCTCTCTAAGGAAATAAAAATTAAAAAAGAATACAGCAGAAAATGCATATTTCTGCTATGAAACCATTCTAACAGAAAACTCCTAGCCAGCTCCACCTACATACGTTTCATACAGCTCACTGATATTTGCAAAGGCTGCCTACAGCCAAGCCTGCTGAAGTCGATAGTGATAAACTCCATCATGTTTGATTTTTGGACTGCAAGTCTGATTTGATCAAATTTTTTTTGTTGGTTTTAAGTTTTGTTTAGAAGGCAGGTCTGATGACATGACTACCTGAGTATCATTGTATAACAGTAATCTCTGTTTTTTCCAAAATTAGCATCTGTCTTCATTTTACTGCTGGGGAAGTGATAACATTGAGATACCAAGTGATTTATCTGAAGGCAAACAGTGAGTAAGTGGCAGAGCTAACAGTCCTGTCATCTCCTGATATTCTTACTACATTTAAATTTAAACTGACCCAACTTTATGCAGCATTAAATAATCATACCATTTAGGAATCTACATATTATTCTCAGCAGCAGTGTTTTGACCAAAGGTGATGAAGCCATATGGAAGCAGATAGTTCAGTATGTCTGAACACAAAGCACATGAGTTAAGGAGGGACCCAGCCATGAGCAGCTTAACAGCTACTGCTGGGTATCACGATGCCCTTTGCAAAGTGCCACGTGGAAAAAGCTTTTCTGAATTTAGACTTAGAGAATTTGTTGACTTCACTCATAACAGAGCGTATTTCCTAATCCTGGCCCATGTTCTCTGTCAGTCCATGTAAATCTCTGATACCATTTATTTCTACGCTGATCCCTTCTCTCCCCAGCATGCATCCACTAGGTGAGGACCCCTGGGTTCTCACAGGGTTTGCTGGCAGAAAAAAACTGACATGGGGGAGGACTCAGATGGTTCTCCTGAGACATACTCCTTCTGCAGCTTGGCATAGAAGCCCAGAGACAGTTAATGCCTAACACATAAGCCCACAGAGACTAACTTTAGCCAAAGGCATAAGAACCTTGGCTGTCAAAATATTTTTAGAATAGCTGTATTCTCTAGGAAAGAATGAGGTAAAAGATTCCTGGAGGTCATGGCTCAAAGTGATCAGAATTGCTTTTCTATTGCTTCTCATAAGCAATGTGCAGGGCTTTCAAACAAGCATGCAAGTTTGGCAATGGATTTGATAAAATAGTCCACACTGGGAGGCATCAGGCCGTTGTACCATCCTGAGGAGTCCAGTGTGGCTATGCACTCTTCTGTGCTCAGGCCTGACAAACCTGCATATGTTAGGTCACACACACAGGCAGGAACCCTGACTCCAGACTTACGCTTTAGGAGTCCTGTTGTTCTTGCCTGGTTCCTGTCTGCCTTCAAGGTTCTCCACATGCTGGTATCATGGGCACATCATAAGTCTACTGACAGCAACATTGATTCGTGAGGTCCTGTAATGCCTCATCCAGCAAGCTGTGTAAACTGTGGAGGAAATGTCCTTCTCTCTGCGACACTGCTGACACTCTGCCGGAGCCTACAATTGTTTCAGCACAGGCTTTGTTCCTATGAGGAGCTAAATTCACAGTGATGGTACTTAGAAAAGAGCCTGGCATCTTCTGATGCTGCACTCAAGATCAATTCTCAGCTCAAGATCTCCTGAACAAATGGTAGCAAGCACTGCAGGATCCAGCATAAGGAAACTAACACTCTTGCCACCACCTCCCTGAACCTCACACTGCTCCTACACTGGAGAGCACTGATGACTAAGAAGCTACACAGTGACACGCAGCCCAGCTGTTCTCCTCCAGACGCTGGCAAGAGCTGGATGTGAATGAGAGCCAGGGAGGCTAGATGGCATTAACTTTGCAATGTGATCATCATTCTTCCCCACAGCAGGAACAGACTGCTGGGAGCTGAACAGCTTTGGAGGACAGGTGGTCTTGGTCAGAACTCTGAAGAAAATGCTTTCTGGGGGTGGTGTGTGTTCACATGGGCCGTGTCTGAGGGGGCTGGTGTTGTCTAGAATGCTCGCTTGTCTTCTTTGTTGCCACTCAGAACTTCTACTTTTTGGAGCTAACAGGCTCTGCACTTTAGGTGAAAAAACAATGTGACTGCAGCTTTTACAACCACAAATTAGGGATGAGTGAAAAAAGAAAGCCAAGAGTGCTGAGGTTTGGATTGAAAATTAATTTTTTTAAAGCAAGACTGTAGCAGGAAACAAATACTTGCAAACACCACAGTAGATCCTGTACAGAAAAGGGCATGGAAAATACTGTCATAAAAAGGTGTTCACAGTGATGGTAGCATTTTGTGAACAGCTACAGCCACACATCAAAGCAGCACTGCTCTTCTTGGTCATGCCTGTTACCACAGACCCAGCAATGCCTGGGTGAGGCTTTAGGCAGGGGTCTCAGAGGTACCTCAGAGGTACCTGTGTTATCATAGGCACTTAGCCAAGGCTAAGATACTAACAGCCAGCTCCACAAAAATGCTCATGTCATGGTGATTGCAATAGCTAAAAGAGTAAACACCGCTCAGGACCTTGGCCTTCAGTATCAAACACAAGTCCTGAATGGGTAACAAGGATTATTCCTGAAAAGTGCTTCCCTGCATTGCAGTAACTTCCATTCGGGTTGCTAGCAAAGGAGGACTTTTGATAAACTATCTCTGCCCTCACTCACTTGCTCTTCAAAAGGGAAGAAACTCTCTACCTTCCTTCATGCCTCTTGTGATGTCCCAGGACACATTCTCCCAGCTCCATGGCCAGCTCCAGCCACAGCTCATGCAGAATTGCTGGGGTAGACTCTTCGTTACAAAGACCTTTGGTCTTAATTTTTCCCCCATGGAAGAATCCCGGAAGTTCAAATCTCCGCTCATTGTTGCATTTTGCCAGTCCTCACATTACTACTGGAAATGTCAAAGGAAATCATAACAAGAGCAGCTGATCAACCAGCCCCAAGAACCAGAGAGAGTAGGTGTCCAGTCCTGCTCTCTGGGCCTCTTTTCTTTTGCCATGGTTCCACTGGCTAGGAATAACTACACAGAAGTATGACGTAATCCCTACTGAAATCCAGATCTTTTCATTCCCTTCCAGCCAATTGGAATTCGTCCCTGATGTTTTCCAGCTCCCTGCCTCTGTGAATGAGACCGTATCCATGTGAAAATATGCTTGGATCACTCACTGTGATTTATTCATCCGGAGGCAATTTGGAGGTTGTTGCTTACAATTAGCCACTTGATCTTTATCAGCATTGTTCTTAGCCCTTAGAAAGCTGTGTCTCTGGATACAACCTTTCCGGTACTTGGATGGCCTATTTAATTATACAACTGGACCTGTTTGTGCTGGGATGCTGGATCCTAACAATCCTCAACATTCATTTTCTCTATCAGTAGCAAGAACTAATATTTATTGTAAGTTCCCTAATGTGTCCCTTGGAAAACATCACAGTATCATGCTGGAGAGGAGAGCACTGTCTGCTCAGGGGGAAGATTCTAGGGTAAGAGAGAAGTGGATATGCTCATTATTATATCAAATTACAAATGAGAGAGTAAATAAGCCTGAGGTGTTTCATTTTGGGGGTGTCAGCTTTCCAGACAAACAAGGACAAGCCCAAGCAATGCTGGATGAGAAAGACACTCTACAGAAATTGATATTGCTTTGAAAAAATGTTTGTGAATGTGCATTAACTGTAACAGACAAATAATATTTAATGATATAGATTCACCCTAGCATAGCTGACAGAATAGTTCATTCAGCCTTTTGCAGGGATACAAGCTGAATTTCATATAGAAAGGAAGATCAAGCATTGCCCATTTTAGAGATAGAAATGGAAATTATCAAGCTTTGAGATGAGAGTATAGGGAAAAGAAAATGAAGGGGACTAAAATGCGTGAGAGTACTAAGGAAGTAGCAGGGCAATTTGGTTGGCTGTGAAATGCAGTTCCTGAGCTCTTGAAGAAACCAAAGAGGAGAGTGGGAGCCATAAGAAACAAACAAGCGGAATTCTGCCTGGTCGTTTGTGTCATCATGCCTACCGCCTGGGGCCATTCTGCCTTGGCAGTGTTTTGTATCACCTGCAAATAGCGTGCGAGAAATGAAATCCATTCCCGTGAGCACAACAAAGGGAAGTGTGTAAGGTAGCTTGCCTCAGAGATGTTTGAGTGTAAAATCCTCAAGGAGGAACAAAGTCTTTTAATGAACTTGGAGGTGGGGGGCGGGGGGAAGAAGAACCAAACTGTCAGCATTTAAGTGTGCTGATAATTTCAACAAACTGTCAAAGCAGCTGAAAGATGAACTGCAAGACTGCGTGTAGACTGTATGCTTGCGCCGCAGAAGCTACCAACAGTATATCAGTAGTCTGCAGAGAGGACTGGGCAGAAGGGTAGGAGGGGAAAGAAAAAAAGAAAAGTTTTATTTTGGGAGGGTTCCTGTAGCTGAAGCTTACAGTGATGTGTTTTCAGGCTATAGACCTTGGAGAGAGGCCAAGTAGGAACTCTTATGACCTATTTTGTACTTTTCTTAGGGTTGTACTTTGTTTTGGGAGGGTTAGCACTTGCATCTAACCCTTCACCAAATTATGGAATGGCAGGTTTGCTATTGGCATCCATTGCAGGTGGTTGCTGAGTTTTGGGGTCTCCTTTGTGTCATTGGTGTTGTTTATGGTTTATTCATGTGGAATGACAGTGGGTTTTGTTTATTTTTTGTCTTTAGTGGCAGATCCTTTTCCAGAGACTTTGTGGGACCCACACTATGGTGTGTGTCTTTTAGAACTTGGAGGTAGTTATTGGTGGGTTACTGAACGCTGAAAGTTTGGGGTGGTTACTGTTGCTAGTGTGGGTATGTTTTCTGTTCAATTGGATTTTAGTGGTGCAGCTGTTTATTCTTGTGGTGTGGGGATGGTTTCGGTCACAGGATGGTGTCTGTTATTAACTTTATTTGTTGTTTTGGAGCTTGTGTGAGGGTTATCTGCCAGGGTGATTCAGGCAGTTTAATGGTAGAAATCAGAGAGTAGTTTAATGTAAAATACCAGCTTTGGGAGTTGGAGATAGAGGTTTAGGTCCCTTTTTTTCTGAGGTGATTTGTGGAATTCTAAAGAAGAGCTGTAGTCTTCACTTGTTGGTTTACAAGACCAATGTTTTTTATAAACTATTAGAATATTTTAAGAAGTTGAGTATTTTGTTTTCTAGGGCTCCAGTAATGGGGAAGAGGATTAGGAGGGTGATGAAGCAGCTAAGGGAAGCTGGCCAATAATGATGAACGAGTGATAGAGGCAGAGATCCCAAACCTATAATCTACTCTGGGCCTTTCTCTCATTTCTTCTAGCTCCAAAGAAACCAAGAGTTACACCTCCTCCTCCTCAGCTAGGCAGCAGAAAGCACCTCCATCAGGAACTTAGAAGTTGATTAGAGCATGGTGCTGGTAACGCCAAGGTCACAGGTTCGATCAATCCCCGTAGAGGCCATTCACTTAAGGGTTGGACTGACTGATCCTTGCGGGTCCCTTCCAACTCAGAACACTCTGTAACTCTACACCAGCCCCCCATCATCTTTGAACTTTGCAAAAGGTGGGGCTGAGCTTAAAGTGTGCCAGTGATGCAAACTGGTTTTTGACCTGCATGCAGTTATTCTATGCTGATTTATGCCATACATGAGAGCAGGTCTGCAAGAAGGACTTAGTCTCCTAAGTGACTCAGTGATTAAATGACAGGGAAAAGTATCTTTGTCCCATCCAGTGTGGCAAAAATACCTGGAATGCAGCTTGGTCCAACCTGTCCTCCTGACACTGATTCATCCTTCCACATGGCAAGTCATACCAGGGAGAATCCTACAGATGGTTTTACCTCTAAGGCATCTTAGCAGACCAAGGAAAAAGTTCGGTATTGTTTTGGGCTGGGGCAAGTGGAGATTCCCTATGAATATATTAAATGTAGTTTAGAAATACACTCCTTTTCCTGCAGCAGGCCTGGCCTTGGATAGATGACAATAACAAAGAGACAATTTTTTATTTGTTTAGATGATAGCAGTGCCTGGGGCTATGCTCTGGGCAGAATACCATGTAATTTTACCAGATATGTTTCACTTTATGAAAAACTAAAAAAAAAAAATGTCTAGTTAATTGACACCAAGAAAATAAAAAGGGACAAGAGGAGTTGTCAGTAAAGCAGATGTCCTGTCTCTTTCAACTGTGCTGTTAGCAACACTTACTCACTGGAGTTTCAAAACATTATAAAAGTATTATGAGATCAAACCCTGTTACAAGGTGTGAGCACCTTCCTCCCACAGATGCATGACCTATCCAATGCAACAGTCATACGGACAAACTGAAGGAAAGACCAGTCCTAAAGACTACTTTTCTGCAGGCTGATTTACAAGCAGCTGTTGTTTAGTGGTTGCTTCGGATGTTTGCAGCAATTTCCATCCTCAGCCATCAACATCATTTTTCTCTTAGGTGTTTCTGTCCTCCTATGAGGCCCCTTGGTTGTTCATGCAGCAGGAGCTGAACAGCTTTAGTTTATTGCTCAGTAAATTAAGACAACCCGAAATTGATGTTAGGTTATCTTAAAACAATAGACGTCATGTTTGGTAGTTTGGTAGTTTCTGTGTGAACAGTTCCAGCATCCTTCTAACCAAGGGAGAAATCTCCAGGAAATATATTGAAGTGAAAACTGGGAGCAGAAATCTTTACCTCCATATCAACCCAAACCCTTTAAATTCATGCACTAGGCACTAAACAATACACATTGCCTTGTAAACACATGATTCTCATTGAAAGGAGTACACTGTGGGGCAGTGAGTATACTGTGGGGAAGTAATGATAACATTCTAGCAAATGTTCTAGGCAACATCACAATGTTCTTCTCATCAGCTCAATAGAACAAAAGAGGGCATTATGCCACCAGAACTGAACTCTGAAGACGAGATTAAAAATCTCTCTGAGGACTGCAGTATCTGGCTTTGGAGAGACATGTGGGTCAATGAAGCTTCCTGTATGATTACACTGGCCATGTTATCACTGTAGGATTTTCTCACCCTGTTTGCATTAAGTCTTTTGGAGCAGTCTTGCCCATAAAGAGCAGTTTAAACAAGTTACAGTGCTCAAGGCACAGGGAGCGCACATGTCCTCTCAGAAGGATTCCCAGGAAGGTTCTGGAGAACGGTCACCTCTGAGGGCATCCTGACTGTGTTCACACTACAGGGTTGCTGCATGACAGGCTGTTTTCAGCTTTAGCCTGTAACCCCTAATGGGTCTGCAAAACCTCAGAACAGCCACATTGTAATTAAAGGTTTTTGTGAGTGTGTGTGTCTCAAGGTAGGCGAACCCTGGGATTGTAATAGTGAAAAAAGGCCACTAGCCTTTACTCCTTAGCAGCTCCAGGTGTACATGTGCTTTGACAGCAGGAGGAGTTGAGATCTTATTTCCCACTCTATACGCATATGCCTATAGGGAAGACAATGAAAATGTTGTGGAGAAGGAGTGACATTAATCTCATCTCTTTGGCATAGCCACCAAAAGAGCCACCTTGACACAAGCGGGGAACAACTTTGTCCCTTTAAAAAAAGCTGTAGAAAGCTATTTTCCTCTGAAAAAACTAAGCAAAGACCAGCAAAAAACCAAACAAAACCAAACCAAACTAAAATAAACCCACACCCAAAAACCCCCCCACCAACCAGTGGCAGCCCCAGGAGCAGAGAAATTAAGAGCCATATTTCTGTTTGGAACATTTTCCCTAACTAGAATAGGACTGATTTCCAGGACAGAGTGGAAAGAAAGCACTGAGGGTTTATCAGGGTTTTTGGTTATCAGGTTATCAGAGGTATTATTAAGTTCTCCACTGTAAACACGCAACATAGGCATGGTCTAACACATGTGGGCTGCAAATGGCCCAATATATACCAGTGATTATGACACTCCCTGAAATCTATTACTGAGAATCTTTCTGACAAAATCTAAAAAAACCCTGCAAGGGTTCCTTTAGAAGACTCTGCATTACACATCCATGGTTAGGTAAGAAAACAGGGTTCAATGTCCAGAACTTTTCCCCAGTGCCTCATCTTAGGCTCTGTTGAGTTTAAAACTCTGTCTAGCTTATGCCAAGCCCTGACAGCTGAGCTCATTTCTCTCATAGCAGAACGAGGAGGGGGCTGTGGTGGTGGGATGTTAATGCTTTCTCCCTTTCTTAAATATCAGTCACTCTGTTAAGGGTGAGCACATCCCCAAGCACCAGCCCAAGTCACAGTTGTATGGGGCCAGGAAGGATGGAAGTGGATTATATAAGCACTGGGGAAGGGCCTGAAAGCTACATTCAGAGGCCTGTTGGAACACGCTAAGGCCAGCCCTAGCAACATCAAAGGCTACAGCAAGGAGTTAGTTTATACAGTTTAGTCAATTGGATTAGACTCTTCATTAGGATGCAGAGCAAACCTCTTCTACTTGGCAGACAGAAGCAAGAAACAGAATAAAAATGGAAATCAGATCTCAGCCCTGAATTCCCTATTCAGCAAAGCTCTTCTTATGTGCGTAGGAACTCTAGTTCGCCTGGCTTTGTTTGAAATAAAGGTAACAGGAAATTTCTGGGCAGCATGAGGTCAGGGTCTCTTGCTTTGGGGCCAGCAAGCCCTAGGAGGACTTGAGTCAGAACATGCTGTCCTAGGAGGAGGACAAGCAGAGGGCAAGAGCCTGTGCTATGGGGTACCAGCAATACCATCTCTTTACAGCTGCATCTTCAGCAGGAAAACTCAACATAGAGACTTTGGAAAAGACCTTTCTTAGTTTGGGTTCAACAAGTAGCTGTCACACTGTAGAGTCATTGACAATCTGATACCGGAGTGGATGGTTTTTAGCATGCAGGATGTGCACTAGTCAGCTGGTTACTTTTCCCCAGTATCTTTTGAGGAAGTTGCCACTCTGACTCAGTATTGCAGGCTAAGAGGACAAGAATATCTGATTTTTGGGGTTTTTTGAGTGCCTCTGACTGCATTAAAATCTACAGAGGTCAAAAAGAAAACCCCGAGTTTTACCTCAGTGGTCCCTGGGAGGGGTATGCAGATATACTGCAAATTCAGTTTAAGGTCAGAAAAAAGCCCAAGTATTTAATATAGGGATTAGTTTTCTCTACTTACTGTACCATGATAGCAACACATATTTATCTGTAAGAAGGTATTTTTTTCTGTCCTTAGATCTTTATTATGATTTTGGTCAGAAGGAAAAAGGTTATCAGTTTCATATTGTTTGTGTTTTTTAACAGTATCTGAGTGAAATGAGACATATTTATCTAAAATATTTCTTGCCCTGAAACAAGACTGATCAAAATATATTAGCAGCTGTTAGTAAGATACTTGCTTATATTTCACTTCATGATGTTGGAACCTTTAAATCACTGTATTCAGTTCATCAAATTGTAAACAAAAAGTTAATTTCCTGGCTGTTATAGTGGAAGAGGAAAGAGATTGCTGGTTATAAGTAACCTGTGCCTTAGATTATTTTATTAATATTGCTAATAGTAAGCAACAGAGCAATTAGGGTTAAATATTACCTCAGGATAGCAGCTTGACCACTGTTGACTATCCTATTAAATAGATGGAATTTAGTTTAACAGAGGAAACAAGAGGTTCTTTGTGATATATCTCATTAAGGTGATTTCAATAATAATTCCAATAGTGATTCCCACATCTTTAAAACTAAACTTAGTAACAGACAAAAACACACAGCTGCATTGGGATGGTAAGAGACCTAAAAAATTTCTGATTCTGTAATGAAATATCCATTGCTAAATTTGTTTAATTTGGCCTTAACTTGTTCCTCAACGAGATAATCCTCCACTCTCCTTTCATCTGAAGTATGTCCCTTGGATTTCTTTAAAACCCTTGTATCACTCTGGGTACCTTCTGTTGCACCACCTCAAAGCTTCTATATGCACTTAACATTAAGGGACTCTAATGTTCTTCTCTCTTATACCTATTTTTCATCTATTAACTTTAATGGGATTGCACCTGACCTGCTCCAAGAAAACCAGGCTGAAAAAAATCAGTCTTACAGTGTCCAAAGCCATATTCAGTGCTCCAAAAGTGATTATTTTATAGCAGTTTTCTGCAGAAATAAATTTCATTCCCTTGCCTCCACCTAACAAGACAGCAGTGTTGCTGAAAGACAGAAAGATTCTGAGCATGACACAATCTCTCTTAAACATTTAAACTGAAATGCTGTTCGGGAAACTACATGACTAATTTTTAAAGAATTACGCCCATAGATATTTTCTCCCAGTTCTTCCTTTTGTTCTTAAAAATTGAAACAAACTTTAACTTTCCAACGTTTATGTCCCATACAGTGGAAAATACTAAGGATACCTTTTGGCAAAACTGTAGGAAATATCTTAAGAAAAAAAAATTATTCAAAGATGGAAAAAACAGAGAATTGCCATGATGCTTTCACACTGTGAGGTTTGCTATTCATATACAACAAGAAAGTCAACCTTTATTTCTGTTATGGAAAGCAGCAATATAGGTGCTGGAAAACAATATTTCCCAGCATAAGCAAAAGGCAAGCACACACACAAACATCATAAAGTAATGGAATTTGATCTACTTAAATTGCTTCTTTCACTAATCAAACTATAGGATTCCTACCAAGTTAAAAATTTTACTGTCTATATTTAAGGTCTCCTCCCTTTCATCCTGTCATTACTTGTATCCTTCATTGTTTACAATGACAGAAGTCTCATCCTATTGTTTTTTACTATTTTCCCTTTTTGCTGTGTGTGTTACAGAAAATGAGTAAAAGAATATGAGCTTCATTCCATGACTTGACCGTAGCATAGAGCCTGCCAAAACTAGGGTTGAGGTTTGCTGGAAATGTAATTAATCTGAAACATAGGTTCATTCTGAACCAGACGGGAATCTTTNTTTTTTTTTTTTTTAACCCTGTTCTAAAGGCAGGAACAGAACTAATCTCACTGAGCAGTTGCAAAGAGCTCGGGGGTTTTCAGTCCCTAAATGACCTGCTAAACAACTACTCTCAGGAAAGAGGGTGTGAGCAGAAGAGCCAGCCACTCTCTGTCCTGAGGTCAGGAACCTTCCATTTTCAGTAACCTCTTCCCTATGGAACGCATTCCGGGAATCTGTGCAATCTGCAAAATGAGGCATGCTGTTCAGAGCCACAATTTGTTCAGACTTACAGAAAATATAAAACTACCTCTCCTCTGATCTGCTGGGAGGGAAGTCAAGCCTTATGAGGTAATTCTGGATCTGTAGAAATCAAAAGGTCTTTTATCTCAAAATGTTTCGTGAAAAGAGATATCATGTCACTATGATTTAACTCCCCTGATGAAATAAAAGAAATTCCAGGAGATAAATCGACTCCTGACAATGGCATATGTGGGGAAAAGATTTTGAAGTAGTGAGGTTTGATGTACATTGGCTCCTCTGACATAGAATTGAAAACTCTGCTAGCAGGCAAGGCATTGTGTGCCTTGCGGCCAGAGAAACGTCACAGCAGGACACAGTAAGCTATGCCTCCTGTCTTGGACCAAATATGATCTCAAGTGTATTTCACCATCACCACTGAAATCCTCCAGAGTCCACTGGAGGTCTAGCTCAGGGACTTCAAATGTTGCAGCATGCTCCTTTCAGCTAGTACAGATGATATAGCCTTTGTCGTGGCATAAATTGCACAATTCTTACTCCTTCTTGCTCTTTTGAGCCCTGTTAGATGAAGACATTTGCTCATGCATGAAGTAAATCACTGGAACAGACAATTGATTTAAACCCAATTATTTTACAATTCACTTGGCAGACAAAACCAAGTCTATGACTATAGGAACAGTGAGGAATACCAACACGGATATGGACAGAATCTACCCTTCGTCATTTGTTTTGATCCCAAGACTCTGTAATTCATGGTGCCAGAATTCTACCTTTCAGGTGGCTGTGGGGGAAGACAAATTTCCTGTGACTGACTCCGGCTAGAGCATCAAGCACAGGGCTTAGCTGGGGTATGTGTCTTTAGCACAGAACAGCTGATCCACACAGTGGAAAAGAGCAGGCAGCTATACTTGTGTCTGATAAGGCTAATCCATTGTAAGATTTCTTGTGTGCTTTTCCCCAGCTCCACTTCTGTTTTAGCTTTTTACACATAGACATAAAGCTCCAGAATGATTCAGTGGAAATCTTCATGAACTGCAAGCACCGTGTCTTAAAAATACCAGAGGAAGCTCAGTTCTCTGGCATTATTACTGACCTGACCTACACGTCAGTGACACTCCTAACAATTAATGGCCTGTATCAGTGACAACCCTGGAGGCTGGTCATACACACAGTGCCTGTACTCACAGTTTTCACAGCGATTCCCTGTGTAGCCAGCCAGACAGGCACATTTGTAGGCACTTTTTTTGTCTAAAATGCACGTTCCATCGTGAAGACATGGAGATGAAGAACAAGCTGTAAAAGAAAAGCAAGACCATTCATCATCTCTCATAGATGGGGGACCTATCTGGTTTTCCTCATGGTGGCTGTGTCTTGGGGTAAATTATATATTCTGATTACAAGTTAGGAAGACACAGTAAAGGGCCTGATGCATGTCAAAAAGTCCCTTCTAGAGAAGGGATCTAATAGCATTCACTACTTTTACTATTTTCCTTTAATTGTAGTCAAGTGGCAAGAAAGGTTTGTGGAAGAAAAATAATTTACACCAAGATCAAATAATATTTAGCCTAAATTAAAGAAGTTCAATAGCAACCTACATTTCTGTTGCCATTAGTTCCAGAGTTTGTGTAGGGAGAAGTTCTGGGTTGTGGCGGGTTTTTTGGGTCTTAGATCTTGTAATTTTAGACTTTGGGAGTTCCTTTGTCCCTGAGGAGTACTTTTTCGGGTTTTGGTTCAGGAAGCCGTGAATGGTCACGATGATTCTAAATTTTCTGGGGAAGCTCTGGCACCCAACAAGTCTAGCAGTGATACACATCAAACTGTACACACTAGCATAAATTAATATCAGAATGTGTAACTGTGTAATTAATATCAGCAAATTCCACTGTGTAATAATATACACACACACTTTCTCTGGTGGCTGCTCTAAGGGAATGAGTAGGACTGCCATGGTTTAAGCCCAGCTGGCAGCTGAGTACCATGCAGCCACTCACTCACCCCACTACCTCTGGTAGGGAGGAGAATTGAGGAAGAAAAAGCAAACCTCACTGATTGAGATAAGAACAGCTTAATAATTGAAACAGAACAAAATATAATAATAATAACAATGATAGTAATAATAATTATATTGAAAGGGAGAGAGACAGAGATAACACCTGAGAGAAAAAAAACCTATGCACAACACAGTTTCTCGCCCCTCACTGACTGAAGCCCAGCCCCTCCCCAAACAGTAAATGGTGGCTCTCAGCCAACTCTCCCCAGTTTATGTCCTAAGCATAACATTCTTTGGCCAGGTTGGGTCAGCTGTCCTGGGCATGCTCCCTCCCAGCTTCTTGTGCACCTCCTCACTGGCAAAGCATGGGAAACTAAAAAGTCCTCGATCTAGAGTAAGCACTACTTGGCAACAACCAAAACATTAGTATGTTACCATACAAAGCCCAAAACACAGCACTGCACCAGCTACTAAGAAGACAATTAACTCTATTCCAGCTGAAACCAGGACAAGAACATAAATTAACCTCAAAAATGTAAAAAAAAAAAGAATAATTTCCACTTAGATTATTTTACAAATTGAGTGTGGGTTTTAGTGGACAGAAAGTAGGTCCAAAATCTCAAGATTTAGATCTAGCTTCAGATTCAAGTAACTCCAACACCTGAGGAGTTCAGGATCTGATGACCTGCTTCAAGTCCATTTTAATAAAACAAGGCTCTGCAGCAAAGTTCACATCTGGATCCACACCAGATGTTGAGTCCAGTTTCTGTTCACATTGACTACAAAACATATTCCTTGCCATCTTAAAGAATTATCCAAGCGTGCTTGATAGCTCACACATTAAACTTGGAAATCATAATTGTTAGAAAGTTCTGCATTCCAATTCTTTTACAGATCATCTTTGTCCTTCCATGATTATTTTGGTTATAAAGAAATATGAATGCTTGTATCAGCTGTTGAGTGTTACAACCACAAGCAACCCACCCTGGGGGTCCTATGATGAGGTTGTGTACTACTACTTTAAAGCATTCACTCTTCTGTAGTCCATAATCAGCAGTTTTCCTTGCAGAGACTTCACTTGAAGAAGAATCATAGAATACTTTGGATGGAAGAGATCTGTAAAGGTCATCTAGTCCAATCCGCTTCAGAGACATCCTCAACTAGATCAGATTGTTCAGTCCCCTATCCAGCCTGAACTTGAGGGTTTTCAGGGACATGACATCTACCACCTTTCTGGGCAACCTCTTCCAGTGTTGTGCCACTCTCGTTAAAAAAAAGTTCTTCCATATATATAATCTAAATCTACCCTCTTTTAGCTTACATTCATTACTCCTTGTCCTATTGCAGCTGCCTGTCCCTATCTCTGTTATAAGCCACCTTTAAGGACTGAAATGTTGTAATAAGGTCTCCCCAGACTCTTCTCTTCTCCAGACTGGACACTCAAATTGTCTCAGGCTTTCTTCATAGGAGAGGTATTCCAGCCCTCTAAGAATCTTTGCAGCCCTCCTCTGGACTTGCTCCACAAGTCTGTCTGCCTGTGATGAGGACCCGAGAGCTGGATGCAATGATCCAGGTGGAGTCTCACTGGAGTGGAGTGGAGGGGCAGAATCACTTCCCTCCTCCTGCTGATTCTTCTCCTTTTGGTGCAGCCCAGTGCACAGTTGGTTTTCTGGGCTGCAAATGCAATTCGACAGCTGATGTCCAGCTTTTCATTCAGCAGTATTCCTAAGTCGTTCTTGTCAGGACTGCTCTCAGCAAGTTCATCTCCCAGCCTATATCAATACTTGAGGTTCAGGACTTCAGGACACTTGTCCTTGTTGAACCTCATGAGGTTCATATAGGACCACTTCTTGAGCTTGTCCAGGACCCTCTGGATAGCATCCCATCAACACAGCCATGTCAACCACACCACTCACCTTGGTGTCATCTGTAAACTTGCTGAGTGCTCACTCCATCCCTTTGTCTATGACACTGATGAAGACATTAAATAACACCGGTCCCAATATGGGCCCCTGAGGGACACCACTTGTCACTGATGTCCATCAGGACTCTGAGATGTTGACCACTACCCTTGGAATCCAACCAATTGCTCATCCTCTGTAGCCCTTCCCTTGTGCATTGATGTTGTCGCTTCATTGTAGAAAGTCACTAGGTTGGTCAGGCAGGATTTGTCCTTGGTGAAGACATGCTGGCTGTTTCAAATCACCTCCCTGTCGTCCATGTTCCTTAGCACAGCTTCTAGGAGCATGATATTCTTACAGGTTTACAGGTTGGGGTCCTCCTTTCCACCCCTTTTTAAAAATGGGTGCAATGTTTCCCCTTTTCCAGTCATCTGGGACTTAATCTGACTGCCATGACTTTTCAAATGTCATGTAAAGTGACTTGGCAACTACATCAGCCAATTCCTCAAGATTCTGGGATGCATGGTGTCAGGTCCCATAGACTTATGGTATGTTCAGGTTCCTCAGGAGGTTACAGCCCTGATCTTCTCTTACAGTGGGAGGGACAGTGCTCCCCCAGTCCTTGTCTTGCAGTCAATCTGCTTGAGAAGTGTGGGAAGAGAGGTTACCAGTCAAAATGATGACTGAGTCAAAACAGAGAGGCTCTGGCTCTCCCTGCAGCCAGGCCTGGATAGTTCCATGTTTTTGTGGAGGCTCTGCCTGGGTCACCACCTGCTTTCTGGTATGTGCAGAGGACATAGCTCCCTGCTGAGTGGATACCATGGCTGGGGTCAGCTCTGCAGCTGCAGCAGGACCTCATCCCTGCCGTGCATCCAAGTACTGCATGACCTACCGCACACACCTTGGCTGCTCACACCCCTCCCCCCACCCCCCCCCAGGCATGGTGGGGTACAGAGGGGTGGTTGTTCTGGCAACATGCAGGTCTCCTCAGCACCTCCCATGAAAGCTGCTCAGGCGTCTCCCACCTCAGGAAAAGGCCCCATGTGCCAGGATCTGTCACTCTGCCACCATATGGAGAGACCTCAGAGTAGCTTCTTTTGCAGAAGTCTCCTATATCCAGATGGCATGAGACAAGAAATATGTAGATATCACATATGGACTTCTCTGGAGGTTTCATGTGGTGATGTAAGAGCAATTCGTACATGGCTGGACAACAACTATCTTCCAGGTGTCATTGAAGACTAACACCTGACTGAAGACAGTAATCCATTTGTTAAAACAAAATATATATGTGGAAATTTTACTGTATCCAACTAATATAAAATATCACTGAAAAAGGGAAGGGGAAGCAAAAGACTGATCTTTTGCTTGCACTGGTTTGAACCTAGTGAACTTTCAGCTTTGTCTTTGCCACAGCTTTGTGTCATGATTATTGAAAAGTAAGCATGTCAAGTGGACAAGGATAAGTCCAGAAACTGACAGTTACTCCCCTTGAAATTGCCTGATATTCAAGAGCACTAAATATTTTTCCTTTTTTAAAGAGTCTTGGTTTCCTGGACTAAGTCAAACAACATGGGACAATACTATAAAAGGTTAAAGACACTATGTTGTGTCAAAGATCGCTAGCTTGGGGGTACAGAAAGTAAAGTGTTATTATTGAAAGTCAGTAACAGGCTTTCATCTAACTGGATCCAACATATGACTAATCTTTAAGAGACCCTGATGGCTCCCCATCTGGCTCCCCATGCTTCTCATCTGAGTTCTGTTGAGTGACTTTTAGACACTCATGCCAATTACTGGTTCCCATTTCACACTTGGCATGGGATGGGACCTAGCACCTGCCCCAGACTAGGCAGCAGAGCAGGTTGTGTGGTTTCATCCTTTAATAACTACAGATGCAGTGACCTTTCCTAAAGGAGATACAGGCTTTGCAGCTTATTTTGTATCAGTCAAAAGCTTTCTGGCAGCTGAACCAGTGACATCTGTGCAGTCAGCACCCCTATTTCAGCAAGCTGTGACTTCTAAGCCAGTACAGAGCTCACAGGAAGGGAAGCCAGAAAGGGAAGGAATTCAAAGAATTCACTTTTGGCAGCATCAGATGCTTCTTCAGTCCTGCCTACTACTCCACTAAGGTGCTGGGGACATCAGATCACCTCCATTGCCTGGTCCCCATCCGGTATACACCTATGCTGCTGCTGCTCGTGCCTGCAGGGTAGGAAATTGCTCTAGTAAGCCCTGTGAAATCTGTTCTGGGGACTTTGGCTCTTCCACGGTGCTGTGCACAGAGGGAAATTTCAGGGGAAATGCTTCAGTTTTCAATGTGCTGCCAGAACTTT
Organism: Pachyramphus minor; assembly: GCA_013397135.1. Taxonomy (NCBI): domain Eukaryota; kingdom Metazoa; phylum Chordata; class Aves; order Passeriformes; family Tyrannidae; genus Pachyramphus; species Pachyramphus minor. Next base: position 533,427 of record VYXB01007186.1, on the reverse strand, counting down.
CGATCCTGTGCTGCCCCCGCTTTCAATTTTATGCTGCCCCATGAACACTGTATTCTTCCCTTAAATGGTCCTGCTGGCCAGGTTAATGCTTCACATAAAAAGACACTGGGAGTGTTTGAAAAGCCTTTCACTGCAGCTACACATTAGACCAGAACAGCCTCATAATAAAGTGTACAATAAGACCTCCTCACAAACTCTGAGAAGCCCTTTACAACGTGCTCTGTGTGGATTACCACACTTGCAGCCTCACAGCCTCAGAATAATTACCACTCAAAATGGGGCGGAAATAAAGTGCTCAACCATATTCGAATACCAAGTGTTCCCTGCTGGGCAGAGAAAACAGAACCAATTCAGCTTGCACCATATGGAAAATGTTAGTTCCCTGAGTGTAGGCAGCCCTTATGCAACATAGCCCACGCCATACTCATTTGTTCTATATCACCTCTCCTGCTGTAAGCCCAGGCAAACTATCAATAGCTAACTGCTCCTGCTATGTTACTAGCAGGTACTAAAAGTGGCATTTCAAGAACAGAGCAGGCTAAGAAATGGCATAGGTGCTGCATCCAGAATTATGAACATTTCAGATTGCTTGTTACACCTCTGCTCCTTGCTAAGAGCTGATCCTCTGTAGGTTTGTGTATTTATATAAGGGTTATATAAACTAAATTTCCTGAGACAGATATACCCAGGATGACCTCATGGAATGTGGGTCACTAGGGTGTGCAGAACGCAAGTTATGGTGAGTCATAGGTTGTGCAGGGTTTATCTGTGGCAAAGCAGCACAGTCTGACTAACCCTCTGTGCCAGGAGTACTGTGGATAGATTTGACCAAAATTCCTCGCATAGTTAAACAAGGAACAACCAGAAAGAGCACAGAGGCTGCCACAAATGCAATGGAAAAATGAGGAGCCAGCTACACTTTAAATGCTATTTTGTAGTCAGAAACAAACTATAGAAAGCAATGTAGGAGACTCAAGCACTCAGTAGCAACAAAACCAGTAATTCTGGAGTCTTGCTTTCATCATTTGTAACACTGAGATCACCACAGAATAGGAAATGCCTCTTCTTGGTTTTTTTTCTTAAAGAAAATAATCTGTCCTTTGTATACCCTTTTTTTTTTTTTTTTTTTTAAAGCCCTAATGCTACATGAGCCAACACAAGAGTTTTGTCAGGGCATGAGGCTTTGCATCAGGTTTTTGGCAGTTGAGACAGTGATTCTGCTCCTGCGTACAACATTGAGCAATTCTTCCATTGCAGATACACATGCCCCTTCCTCTATTTTCTTCTGTGCTTTTAATTCTTTGATTCAAACTGAACAGTCATACAAAACAGCAGCTTTTCTCCGTTGGCTGATGTGCTTGTTCTTCACACAAGTAGAAAGAATTTCTACTAATCTTTTTTAGAAGAGCCTCACATTCACATACCATCTGACAGGTTTTGAATCTTCCCCACACTGACTTTATGTAAGTTGCTGTTGGCAACACAGCATGAAAGTTTTTAATGAAGCAAAACAGGGAAAGAGATTAGTGAAATTGAATTAATGAGAATGAGTGGCATGTTCCACATTTGGATTATTTTACCTGTAATTTCTTCAAAGACGGCATGAAATCCATCAAAGTTCTTGGATCCATCAGACTGGAAGAGGACATGGAGTGAAGACCCAGTGCTTTGGATTGGAGGTGGCCTCTCGTTTCCACAGAATTTCTTTATTATTTGACTGTCCAAATTGTCCCCATCACGGACCTCCACATAATCATACTGGCACATATAGTCAAACTCCAGACTCAGCATGGAAAATCTTGGGGAACAAGGACACACAATCAGACTGCATACCTGTGCACCCTGAATATGATTTATTTGCATGTTCTGTTGTGTTAGTGCCTACCCACCTCAATGAATCAACAATTCCCTAACCACATGAAGCCCCTCTCACTGCATCTCAATTTTTGACTCCTGATCTTTGGAAGCCACCTCAACTCTATACAGTTGCTCCATCAGAATATTAAAGTGTCAGAGCAGTGAAGTCTAAATTGAAGTCATACCGTTTGTTCTAACCATAATATAATATCAGAACTTTCATATAGGGTCAGATAGTATGGAGGGTATATTTCTATCATGGCCGTTTGCTAAAAACTGCTCTAGGAAAGCTTGGGGATGTAAGAGAAGCAGAAATAGTCAGAGAAATGGAATCAAAATATTACAGCACATATTGCATTAGAAAGCAAAATGGTAGTAAATCCCCATTGTCTGGCACTTGCCCTTCTTTTGAGAGCAGAAATAAGGCACAGGGGTTAGTGCAGAAGGGAAAAGTTTAAAGCCTTTTCCCACAATGTCTTTCCCAGCTTCAATCCAGGCACTGTGCAAGGCTTTTGTTCATTAACAGCCACACTATATACTGCTATTTGAATTCAGTTGGGTACATAGCCAAGGCATCCCACCAGAATATGAATGAGAAACAGTGAGATACACCCAATGCCTCTGGAGAATACACAGTGGCCAGGGAGGTCGGGATCAGCCTTGGTACAGCAGAAAAAGAGAAGATATGGGCCTGGGAGAGACCATGTTACTACTGTTTAGCAGGATATTTTATAGAAGAAACTTGTTATGTACTCAGTCTTCCTGAAAACCCCTAGTACTGCAAACATGTATTTAGAATATTGCCTATTCCAGTGTGGGCCTCCTGATTAGCAGACTGCATTTGCACACCAAAGAAGCGAGACAAAATTTTGGATCTGCCGCTGGACCTCACAGTTTGAAGGGAGAGAGAGTTCTGGAGCCTATTTCCTGCTCTTTACATCTTGGGACTCAGGCCCCCATGTTAAAGAGACCCCCATGGTATGTGAAATGACCTTTCTTTGACTTTACTCAGACACCTTTGTTCAGGCCATATGGTTAGTTTTAGAGCATTAAGAGTAGACTACATACACAGAAATGACTGAGCAGTTATAGAAAACTATACCAATGGAGCAGAGCCCCACACTTTTTAAATCATCTGACAGCATGTAGAATAAGAAAAAAAATACATCTGCTTTAAATATGCATTTCAGAACAATAATTCAACTTAGCTTTGCATAAAATGCATGAGTTGAATTCTAGTTCTGTCAGGTTTGTCATAGACATCCTCACAGGTATCAGGTTATACACTACATCTTCAAAACATTCTTTCATTGTTGAAACATACCACAGGGATCTATCCTTATGGAAGTGATACAGCAATACAAATTAACCCATTCATCCTTGTTACACTTATCAGGCTACAGTTTATCCTGAAACCCAATCCTAAAAATATTTACTGGTTTTCTGACCTGGTGCATTTCTGATTGAGTATGTGTGTGAGTACAGAAGAAAAATTTCTGGAATGCCCATCACCTACTGGGAGCAGTATTGTTTATATGTGTAAAGGTAAACTGTGTCTAGCAAGTGCATCCCTGAACAAAGAATATCAAGACATACTCACACAGAATAAAAGCACATAATGAAAGAACCGTACACAGAATAGTCTCTTTAATTGCTTGTTTTCTCTGCTTTAAAAAATAAGGAAAACAGAGTGGAAAATGTGAAAGGCATAGGGGTTCTGATTTGCATTTTATTTAACTTGGCATAGAAGCAGATACACTGTACTGACAACACGGGATCCCATGATTAAGACTCAGAATTGGCAGGTCAGGAAACCTGCCAAAGCTTTTAAAAACCTCTTGGCTATGGCCCAGTTGACAGGACCCTTTACAGACCACGAGGTCTATTGCTGTTTAAATCACAGGTGCAGGCAATGTAATGAATCTCAGTTCCCTCACCAGTGAAACTGTAAATGTATCGTAACTCTCTTGGATATTATAAAAATAAACATGCTATTTCATGCAACAGGTCATCAGATACAAAATGCAAAATATTGCTTTGACTTCATCAGTGTCTGTAGCGTGAATACATTCACCAATCCCTCTAAGGAAAGCTTCTAGCGTAAGGAAATAGTTAAAACTCTCTGCTGAGACACGAAAGAAAAAGATTGAAAGTTGTGAGTTGCTTCTATTGTGGTATGACACCCCTGACATGGCTCAGGCTGAGGGAGCTTATACATCGCATCCCAAAACAAAACAAGGCTGTGAAAAAAGGCAGGGAAAAAACCCTACCACCACAATATTTATCATAACAGCTCTTCTAAGCCAACCCCCAAAGGACTGCATGGCACAGCTTAAAGCAAGGGAAGATTTATCTGTGTTCCTGAGAGTTTTACTCTTCCTGCTCTGTGTAAGCAAAGACAACCACTTTCTTCATCTTCTGTATCACACTGTCCCTATCCCTGCCCTTGGAAGCCATCAGGGTGGCAGCAAACAGGATTTGCGCACAGAAAGAGTGTAGAAAAGAGTTCTTTTATTAGCAGTTGTGCTGATTCAGCACAGTGCTGGTTGTGCATTACAGTTCTAAGCAGTTACCACCCACAGAGGGGATCAGCATGTTTGTATGAAAATGCAGTGAAGGAAACAGGGATGGCAGACTCAGGAGAAAGGCTCTGGTGGCTAGCTTAGCTGTACCTCCATTTCTGTGTAGGAATTGCTTAAAAGAGAAGTTGTAGGCTTATTGTACCAGTTTGCCACAGTATCTAATTGCTGAAATACCTCAATGGCCAGCTTTGAGGTGGCCCACCTTGAAAACAGCTGACTCAGAACACATTACACATAAGGGTTACCTTATGTGAAGTCCTCTTGTTCTGTGTTTGCCCTGAAGGTTTCCTCTGTGCCTCCTGCAGAACTTGCAGGGTGGCAGGGTTTAGTGTGGATATTTAGGAGAGTTTCTGATCTTTCCCTAGAAGTACTGTGTCATCTGCTGGGAATTTTAGACACTCAGACATTAAACCTGTCATCAGGCTAGGCAAAGGGCTTTAGGCTTCTCTCACACTGCCCAGCTCAGATAAATGTAGATGCTTACAACAGAAATTTGGTAGCTCAGGCTTCCCTCTTGGAAACTTTCACAGTTGGAATATAATAGTTATGTTACATCAAGGAGATACCTAGTATTGTGTTTGTTTGATTGCAGGAAGGTTGGACATGGGGAGAAAGAGAAAGGCACTCTCTGCATAATGCTCGTCATGTTAAAGTTTTGCATTTTCTGGTAGCAGCAAAGATAAATAAAATGAACTGTACCCTTAGGTACAGTTAAGGGTACAGTTAAGGTGGTCCTTAGGGTATACAATGAAGATCTGATTTCTTAAAGAGTTAGCACACCTGCTAACTTTACATCTCTTCAATCTAATGTCCTTTGTAAAAATAGCCTTTTTTCCCTTTCTTGTACCTTGTGCCTGATGCCACCTGGCTGTCAACATTTTACCCAGAGATGAATGCATTCACTAGCGGTGCTTGCACAAGATCCATTTCCACTCTCAGACCCACCCCTATATCAGTGAAGACAGGGTGACGCCTGTAGCTCCTGAAGCACTTTTTAAGCCTTACAATTGACAAAGCCCTGTTCAGAAAAGGGAGAAAAAAATTAACTCCTCGAGCTTGTGCTGAGCAAGTCATGGACCTCAAAAACATCTTTTAAAATAAGGTAGGTAAAACTCATGCATGGTGAGACTGATGTGAAGTTGTGTCATGAGAACACAAAACTCCTCCTCACAGCATTACTCCTGTCTCTCCTGTCTCTCCTAACATTTCTCCAAAGTCAAGAGGTTACAATGCTATCCCAGGCATTAGTTGCAGCTACACATAACTACACAAAAGGCTTGCATTTGGAAACCTGAAAAATGTGCATTAGTGTGGGAAAGCCACAAACTCTTCTTTTCTATTCAATTGACTTGTCTTCCTCTTATTAAGTATCTCTTCAAACATACAGGAACACATTCAAACCTTTTAAACATATTTCAACTGTTTGTGTATCTAGCATAGCTCTTTTTCCTGGGCTCCAAAATTGGTGAAAGTGTTGATGTGAAGGGTTTAGTTACTGTTTTTATCATATTAGCTAGTGAGTTTTGGATACCACCCCCTGCCACACTTCCTGCTGCACATTAGCACCCTCTACACACATGTGAAATCAGTCTAATAGGAGGCTTTCCTGCACTAGGCAGGATACCCAATCAAAAACTGTGAGCTTGGGTCAGAAAGGACAGGTTAGTAAATCTAAGCATATACAGGTCAGAAGAGCAATGACTTGCAGGAGAACTAATCACATTCTCCAGACATAGGAACGGTAGGAGGAATAACTGAAGCTGGTAGGAGATAGGGTTGATAAAATAAGTGAAAGAAAAACAAGAGAGGGAAAATGTAGGCTAAATGCAAGGTGGGTCCCACAGGCAACTCTCTCATTGCATGAGATGTCATATTAAAAATTTCCTACAGCTTTTCTTCAGAGTGTCTTAATTCAGCCTGGTACTGTCTTCAGAAAATGTTAGGTTATCAGGTATAAAGGTCTTGAAAAGACCTCTAAAGAGATACATTGAGCTTAAAGTCTGAGAAACTCTCCTTAGCATCCAGCTGTCATAAATGGAAATTGAAAGCTCAGCACTGACGATTTGTCCAGTGGCTGCCCATCACAAGTTAGACCAGTGAAAGAACTGAGATACCAAATGCAAAGTGGTACCTATACCTTCAGTGCTCCAGAGCTCACAGCAGTTGACCCTCAATGGCTCTTGGTTATCCACATGCCCCAATGCTCACCTGAAGTCAGTGCTGGCTAAAAGCCAACATGACCTACCTTAATTCAATGTTAAATCCAGGTTGAACATGGATAGTCCATTCACATCGTGCATTCAGTGGGTAACCCTCCAGCAAAATTTGACCTCTAGAAGCCCGAAGAACCTGCCCACACCCTAGAGAGCAAAAGAAGAAAAAAAGTCTGTGTGAGGGACCTGCAAGAGATATTTGAAGAAAATACACATAGAAACAACACCAGAAGGAGAAGACAGAGTGGTTTAGGAAGATACACACTTTCTCACAAGGCAGTATATAAAATAATGGGACAGCCGCAAAATGGTCATAAAGAGTTATAACTATGCTAGACTATTGTTTAGGCTAAGAGCAGCCCTAGAAAAGTTTTAGTTGATTGCTTTTCCCTGGTTTGCAATGTAGCCCCACGAAACCATTTCGTACAGCTTTTGCGTCACAATTAATTAGCCAGCCCACCCACCTGGCTGACACTCCAGCTTAAAACAGTTTTGATGGAGCCCATGCTGACCTGTGTAATCACTGATGCTGAGGAAGCTGGTGGGGTGGCAAAACTACAGTGAATACTTGAATTAGCTCAAGTGAGCAAAAGAATGAGAGAAGGAGCTGTTGCACTTGACATCATAGTTTCTAGCCCTTCACAAGGAGGGAGGAAAACAGCTGATGTATTCCTAGAGGAGACAGATTTGTCATAGAATCATAGAATCACAGAATCAACCGGGTTGGAAAAGACCTCTGCGATCATCAAGTCCAACCCTTGATCCAACACTGCTGTGTTTACTAGACCATGGCACTAAGTGCCACATTCAATCTCATCTTAAAACCTCCAGGGATGGTGAATCCACCACCTCCCTGAGCAGCCCATTCCATTGTCTGATTACTCTCTCCATAACAAAATTCCATCCTAACATCCAACCTAAACTTCCCCTGGTACAGCTTAAGACTGTGCCCTCTTGTCCTACT
>VYXB01007186.1:476848-525327 GCA_013397135.1 Pachyramphus minor | reverse complement strand
GGTGTCAAAGGCTTTGCTGAAGTCCAGACAGACCAAATCCACAGCCTGCCCCTCATCCACCAGGTGGGTCACCTGATCATAAAAAGAGATCAGGTTGGTCAGACAGGACCTGCCCTTCCTAAACCCGTGCTGGCTGGGTCTGATCTCTTGTCAATCCTGTAAGTGTTGTGGGATTGCATTTAGGATGATCAGCTCCATAATCTTGCCAGGCACTGAGGTCAGGCTGATGGGCCTGTAGTTTTCTGGGTCCTCCTTGCAGCCATTCACCAAATTCCAATAATCTGGGACCTTCCCAGTGAGCCAGGACTGTTGGTAAATGATGGAGAGCGGCTTGGGGAGCTCTTCTGCTAGCTCCCTCCACCCTAGGATGGATCCCATCTGGTCCAATAGACTTGTGAGGATCCGAGTGGCTCAGCAGGTCACAAACTGTTTCCTCCTGGATTACAGGGGGGCTATTCAGGTTCCTGTCTCTGTTTACCAGATCTGGAGGCCAGTTGTCCTGAGGACAACCTGTCTTACTGTTGAAAACTGAGGCAAAGAATGTGTTAAGTACCTCAGCCTTTTACTCATCTTTGGTGACTATGTTCCTCCCCATGTCCAACAAACAATGGAGATTTTCCTTGCTCCTCCTTTTGCTATTGATGTATTTGTAGAAGCACTTCTTGTTATCCCTATCAGAAGTGGCTAGATTGAGTTGAAAGTGTGTCTTTCTCTCTCTAATTTTCTTTCTACATGACCTAACTATATTCCTAAGCTCTTCATGAGTAGCCAGCCCTTTTTTCCATAGTTGGTAGGCTCTCTTTTTCCCCCTAATTTGCTTTAAAATCTCTCTGTTCAGCCAGGTTGGCCGTCTTCCCCGCTGACTTGCCTTTCAGTACTCTGGAACAGCCTGCTCCTCTGTGTTCAAGACTTGCTTCTTGAAACATGTCCGTCGCTCCTGGACCCCTTTGTCTTCAAAGGCTGTTTCCCAAGGTAGTCTCTGAACCAATCTTCTGAGCAGGCTGAAATCTGCCCTGCAGAAGTCCAGGGTAGAAGTTTTGTCCTCAGGATTCACTACATCATCCTTATGTGTTAATGCCACCATGTCACTGAGGTATATACACATCACAGCTCTTCCATCCTATGTGTAACACATATTGAATATACAGCCCTTATTGCATCTTTCAGGCTCATTCCTACCTTTCTTCTACACCTGACCCACTCTGCCTGAGTTGTTCTCAGCTTTACATACTGTGAAATTTACTTCAGTTCCCAGCATCAACAGAATAAGATTAAGTACTCCAGTCATTTGTGCCCAGTCTGTGAAAACCATCAGAGGACCATGAGCTGAACAAACAGCAGACAAGGTCACACACTGAGGAAGCAGTATCTTTTCATGGTTATCCTGCAGCTGTCCCTAGGCAGCTGTCCAGCGATAGTTGTCCTAATTCCTCATCTTGAATGCTGAACATTTTTAGCCCAGAGAGTTCTCTCACCTTCAGTAACCTCTCCCTTTCTCCCGACTATAAAATATGGCTAATAGTGTTTTTCTCTGTGGAAGAAGAAAAGTTGTTTAGTGTTTTTTGCAGAGCTTACTGTACATGCAAATGTACATGCAAATGGTAGCAACATGCACAGTTACACACGAAACAGAGCTAATTTCTCAGTTTCTACTTTCCTGACTACATCTTTCCAAATGGAGTCTTGCACATGGTGAAATCGCCTGCTAAGCCTTCTGTTGCTTTGCTGAGGTATAAGGCTGTGTCCGTAAGCCAAAAATTGCAATTCAGTCTAACAGCATCACGAAATCAAGAGACTCTGATAGTCTGCACACCATAGATGATAAGTAAAAAGTCAAATGACCAAAAAGACCTCCACACCAATTCTCTCACTTCTTTTTACCTCTTTAGTCCAACAGAAAGCCCTGCTGCTTCCATCTGTATCCCAAGAGGAATCCCGAACTTTTAACCAGTAATACAGGATGAATGTTTCCTACTGAAATAGTGGGGTTTAATGCTTGCTCTTGGGCCCTTCATTCCTAAGGGAGAAAAGGGTGACAGTGACCTGATTTGGTGAAGTACCAAGCATCTGTGGTTCCCATCGATCATAGTGTCTAGAAATCAATACTATTGCATCTGGTCTATGGGGAATCATGAAACTGCAGGTCAATTACTCTTCTTTCTTCTTAAGAAAGTGTTGTTCAAATGAAATACCCTTTGTTCATTTACCCTCAGTTACCCTTAATTAAGCAGGACCCAAGGAAACAGAAAGCCTGCTCAGAAGTGTTCCTCAAAAGTGTTTCATCCTCCTCTGTGGCTTGCTTAGTTCCCTATGTAAAAGGCAAGGATTAATGACTGTGCCCAGCAACCACATTAGGATTCAATGAGTACAGCAGGATCTGCTGTGGTGTAAATGATAATGCTCCTTCCCACAGCAAGAAACAGGCCCTTGTGCTGCCATTGGCTCCTGCCTCAAAAACAACCTGAGACAAAGCTGCTAGAAATCTTCAGAGAGTTTGACAGGGGGCTTGGACCACCTCAAAGAAAGTTTCCCTTTCGTCGTGAAGAGCTTTTGAGTTTTTGATGCTTTTAACAAAAGAAAGCCAAAGAACTGGTGCAAAGAGATACTTGTATGCATGGCATACTAAACACGCTCCTCTGTTTGCTGCAGTACAGCCTGAACTCTCTAAACATTGGTGCCAAGGAAGTAAGTTTGGCCAGCAAAGCAGGTGGTCCAGAGAATAAAGAGGAGCCATTCAATGACCATCTCCAAAAGAACGTTCTCAGGTTCGCTACCACCTCTCTCTGCATGTGAAGCACCTTTGCAATCACATCAAATATGTGCTCTTATATCTCCAGACCCTTTAGAATAAGTTAGGCTCACTCCTCAGACCAATAGTTCAATCATATGTTGATCAAAAGGAGTCTTCTCTCTTCCCATTCTAAATCTGTGGGAGACCTGGAAAGCTCTCAAAAATAATTTACATCATAAACACAAATGCTGGCAAATTCTGCCTCATTTACAAATAAATAAATCACTTTGGCAGAGTATCAACATCCTTGTTCCGTTCCTGTTCCTGAAAAAAGGCAGCTTTCAGGGCCACAGTAAGATTTCTTCTAAAGCTTGTTACTAACAGAGAATAAAAAAAATTTCAAGAGACCTCTGAGTTGTAGCCCACAGAGACCCGTGGGTTGATGGAGGGAGAGGTCCTGAGCCGACCTCTGGTAAGAACTCATTATCTGCTGTTTGAGTGCTACATCTTTGATGTGAGGCTCCTTCAAAGGTCAAGAAGACTGAACAGAAGAGAATGAGAGGAGATTCTGGTGTTCAGAAACAGGTTAGTATGGGAAGGCAGCTGTCACTTGTCACAACTTGTCCTTACCTGTTGTTTGTTTGTCACCAGTATTATGTGAAACACTAATGTTCACAAAGTATCAGAAACTGCAAGCGCTGTTGTTCATCACAGGGACCACACTAGGACAGCAAGGCTGAGGACACGTGTTTGAAAACTCCCTTGCTTTGCTGGGGTATGTGCTCTCAGTTGACATTACAAATAGGGTTGGCAAAGGCTGTTGGAGTGCAGGGTACAGAGGAAAGGCTTCTACAGGTTGATTTTCTTCTGGTTTTAGTGTCTGATGTACCTTTTAGGGTATGATAATTCAATACAATAGAAGTCCCATTAGAAAATGTCCCAGTACCCAGTTAACTCTCGACAGTGTGGTTTTTTCCTAATAACACTGCTTTGGCCTACCCTGTACCATTTACCATTTTACAATATGGTCTGGTGTCCTCTTGCAGTTTTTCAACCATGTCCATGCATCCAGCTATGCCAGCGGATAGTACAAACTGGACAGACCCATGGGCCATCCCACGGTACTGCTTCCTTGCACAGCCCTCCAGGCACATCACTACTTCTCCTTGCATTTCCCAGAAATCGCTTCCAGGGGCTCATCCTTCCCTTGAGACTGTAGCCAGCCCCTTGGCCACTGATGCAGAGCTAGGCTTCACTGCTCTCCTTGAGGTAACCAGGTCCTGCCAGTTTCCCCCACCAACCCGCCCCCCGTACAGTACCGAATCGGCATTAATCCTGCCCGCGGGGTTCTCCGCGCCCCTCGCTCTCCCCGCCTCGGGGCCGGCGGGCGCCACCTCCCGCCCGTGCGGCGGCGGTGCCGGGTGGGAGGGGAGCGGAGACCCCGCCAGGACGGGCGGACTGGGACCGGGCAGTGTCTCCGGGCAGTCCGGGAGCGAAGGGATGGAGCCGGAGGGGTGCTCGCACTCCCGGTCGGTCCCGGCAGTGGGAGCACGGCGGTAACGCCCGCCGCGCCCCGCGAGAGGGAGACAGAGCCCGGCGCTCCCGCCGCCCGCAGTCCCGCCGGGAGCGGCTCCTGCCGCGCCTCGCGCTCCCACCTGAGGGAGCGGCCGTGCCCCGGGCAGGTCCACAGTGTGCTTGTCAGCACTGGCATTGGCAATACAGGACACATTACGTCCAACAATTACTACGGTTGCGCTTCCTTGTGTTTTTGGGATTTATGGTCACTCTGCCGCTGGCAAGGCACCCAGGGCTGGCTGCAAAATTCCAGCGGTGATCCTGTGTGCAGGTGCCAAAGAGAGATGCCTCCTCCTTTGCTCTCCGAAGTGTAATGTGTAATGTGTGAACTCCGGCAGTAGTGCATGCTGGTGTTCAAAAGCTGCTCGCTGGCCACCCTCCAGACTCAAAGCCACATCACTGTGAGCCTGCGGTCCAGCGCCCACTATGGCTATAGGGCTGCTTTCCAGACACACAGTCTCTGCACGCCTGAGCCAAGGCCAAAAGTGAGATAGCCATGAAAGCCAGAACAGGGGAGCTCAGGGGTGTGCTGGAATCACAACTGTCCCCTGTGTTTTCTTTTTTAAGAGTGGAAGAGACAACAGCACTATCTGACCTTCTTACCCTGCCTGTCAAGTACCATAGAACCACAAAAAGGGAACACATCCTTGGTGTCACACTGCTTCCCTCAAAAGAGCGAGTAGTAGGAAAAATGCTAAAAGACAAAGCTCTCCAAAATTTTACTATTGCAAAAATGTCCAAAAAGACCTCTTGTGAGGGTGTATTTACTTTAATATTAGGGAGAGCAGAGTGAAATATAATGTAGGCAACCAATATATTCAGGCAGATGGAGGAAATACTACATGAGTTAATGATTCTTTCTTGGCTCTGCTTTTGTAAAAAGTGCCAGGGGAGCTCTAGCATTGACCTAGAGCAAATGGGACATGACAGTGCAATCATAAATGGCAGGGGACTCAGTTTATCAACCTCCAAAGCATCAAGGTTGAGTTAGCTCTGTTGCCAAAACATGTTGATTTCCCACATTCTGCTGTTTGAAGCAATGATTTTATTTCTATGCTTTCATCTCCTGAATGGTCATGGGCTGTGTTGGGAAGGCAAGTTGAATTTTTAGTTTAAAATCAATGACTAAGAAGAGACAAGAGGTATGTAGAACAATGAAGAGAACAGAGCAGGGAAAGCAGACCCTACTTTCATCCCTTCCAGTGAAATGTGAACAGAGACAGTCAATAAAAATTTAAAGAGAGCTCTACCTTCACCAATGGGAAATTGGTAAAGGAAAAAACAATCTTAAACTGTATCCAATTAGCTGATGGGATTTGTTATTGAAGACAGCATTGGGACCATCATCTTAGCAAAATCTAAGGAACAGTCAGGAACAAAACCTTTAGATATTGCTACCAGGGCCTGAAACACTCCAGGTCTATCATGACACTGTCAGCAGCTGCAAGACACTTTTCTGGAGCTGCCCTGGAGTGCATTGAAGCTGTGTAACAGAGAGAGGAAATACTACAACTTCCTTGGGGCTGGTTCTTCAGTCCAAGTGTTGAAGGAGGACAGAGGAGAAGCTCTTTGATATAGCTGTTGCCCTTGTAAATATTTATGCTTATGCTCTGGGGAATCAGTTATGCTGAAGTGTGTCCAAGAAATGCATATATTGGGGAATTTCTGGAGTCACAGTAGTTAATGTTTAAAAATAAACCAAAACAAACCAGAAGTTTAGTTGTGTCTTAACCAGCCGTGACATGGGGCCCAGGTGCATCCCTAGCAGACAAGCACTGGGAGAAAAGTTTTCCTAACTATAGATCTGCTTACTGTCTGGCCAAACAAGCCTCTTCTGCTTGTGCCATTTGCAAGAGTCACTGTACAGGAATAGCTGGAAAGAAACAGCATGGCTCTGGCTCTGTCCCTTGACAGACATGTCCCTGACATGCCCCCCTGCCCATGTAGGACACTTACTCATGCAGTCCCCGCCATACCAGCCAGCTCTGCACTCTGCACAGTAGATTCCCTTGATGTAGAAGTCATCAAGTGTCCCTCCCCAGGAGCCATTGCGACAGGACTTGCAGTTCTCAAAAATGGTGCAGCCTAAAAGGAGAGCCACTGTGTTAGATGAAAGCCAAGGTGGATTGTCCTGCAGGAAGAGGAGGAGACTCTTTTCCACAGAAAATGCCGATGACATTGAGTGACTGCTGTGGTGCTGACAGGTTCCCTGCTGTGAACCACACCCAACCTGCACCCCCAAAACCTAGGGAGTACAGACGCTGAGATTTGGAACCAAACTCCAAGTCTGATTGCCCACACCTCTAAATCTCCTTGCTCCAATTGTAAATGCCTCTCTCAGAAGTCTGAATGTGGATGCTGGTGCCACTTGGGCCCAGCCCAAATGATTCTGATGTCTTCTAACCTACCCCTATCTCCTCCTGCTCTCACCTTTCACTTTTCTTTTTCTTCCTTGCTAGCAGGACTTCCAAATTGTCTCTCTCTTCTTGCTTTGAGGATGAAAATCATTCCAGAGCACCCAAAAAACAACACTTTTGGCATGAAGCCAGCTACCGTGTCACTCTTTGGCAGCTCCTATGCCTGCCCAAGACATCCTCAGGAGAGCACTGCTGCTATGAAGTGTTTTCTTTCTCTGGCAGCAATGTTCCTTGCTGTGGGAAAACCTTGCCAAGTGTCTTGCTGCTGTTAGCAGAGTGACAGAGGGAGTTCCTGAGGAGATGTGGGGCAATCCCATGCCTCAGTGAGATGTGCCTGCCCTACCATTCCCCTGCCCACCACCCACCACTATGCACTGATGTCTTGGCCAAAGTTTTGGTGTCAATGCAGTATGGCAATAAACATACCTGGGTGGATTAAGCAGGAGTCACACTCATTATCCTCATTCCGGCAGCAGGGAATGGTGTAGCCCACTCTTTGTTTCTGTCCTGGGCAGATGCACTCAATTTGGTCATATTCACAGCATTCCCGACACATGATATTCCACTCAGCACCTGGGCAGTTTTCATTGATCACTGTGTACTCTGCAAGCAGAGAACAGAGAGGGGGACACATGGAAATAATGCATTCTCTGATGAGGATTGGCAGGATCTATTCAGTGATTTGTCAGTTCATGTATGGCATGAGGCTGGCCAAAGTCTTCAGCCTGGAAAAACCCAAACTACATAGTAACACATGACCAAAATGTCAGTGTGGTTTGGGTGTCTGAAGAACACAGAGGCAGTTTTGCATTGCCAGCCAGAGAAGGCAGAAAGACCAGAGGGAAAGAATATGTCCACTGTCTCTGCAAATCCTTCCCACTTCTGCGGTGAGAAAAATAAAAATAATTAAAAAAACACAGAGGATGACATCATATGAGAAAGTTTCTTCAGATTGCAGGACTGATTTACAGCATCATCTATAGGATAGATTATTTAAACTATGACAGCATGTTTTGTTGTATTTCTACGTGTGAATTTGCTACTCCTGAAGACCAGGGTGTCCACCAGGAAAGTCCCCTTTTGAGGCTGGGTCTTGCTGGTTTCACTCCCTATTTTCACCCAGAAGCATGTGTTGTTACATTTGGCTTCTCTGCCAAAGGAAACAAGACTTTTCGTTATTTTTGAAGGTTCATTTATGGTGTTTCTAATATGGCAACATCTTTCTATTATTTAACATAACCTCATATGATACTTAAGCTATGCTGGAACTACTCTTTTAAGAAACAACCTCAGATTGTGACTCTGCCACAATAAATGCAGATCCTGTCTTTCCTCACCAGTGTGCTGTCTAAATTCTACAAAGTAAGATCTAATGAGTGCACAGTGCTGTCAGCATGCCTCCTAACTAGCTGACAGGCCTGATGAGTGCTTTCATGGAGTTTGATGGTACAAAGAGAGAGAGCAGACTAGAAAGATGAGACATGAAGGAAATTTAATGAGACGAGCTCTTTTTAGCCCACCTATGCTCCTCTTTCTTCTTTTTCCTTTTTTTTCAGGTAACAACTTTTTCCTTGTGTATTAAACTCTGAGTAACAGGGTCACCTTGTCATTGCAACAAGCAATATATCTCAAAGGTGGAGCACTCTGATGCAGGCCTGTACCTGGCTCCCTTCTCACACAGCTGTTTCTTGGTTCATTGTCCCTGATAACCTAATTAATGTGCCTGCTGGAGCTCTCTGCCACTGAGCCTAGCTGTCTCTCTTGATTCTCCATGACCTCATGAAGCGTGGTTCCTGGAAGCTTATCTTTCCCGCTAATGATTTTTACTGGCTCTATTAAAAAAGGGACCACCAAACTGTTTCTTCATTTTTTTCCCTTTGGCTGGGAAATGAAATTCAGCCTTTTGTGCTCCTCAGAACTGAGCTTTTCCATGTGCCTGGTGTACCGACCAGTGAGAGTCTGCCTCTGCTCTACGTTTAGCAGTGAGGCTGTTTTTTGTGCTGAAACCTGTCCATTCCCCTTCTCTGCCCCCATAATCATTTCAAAAAGAAAAAACTTTTTCTGACATTCAATAAGGTGCTGTAGTTTTTTATTCCAATAATGAAATCTTGCATCAAAAAAACCTTAGTGTTCAGCAGTTTTATAGCCTTTTGCCTGTAGATCCTGATAGGCTCTACAAAGTCCTCTTTCCAGATGGGAAAATGAAGCACAAGGGAGGTGAAGTGACTTTGCTCAAGGTCCCAGAGAAAAACAATAGCAGAGTCAGGAATTAAACTCATACATTCTAATTCCCAGAACAGCAGTCAATCAACCTGGCCAAGCTGGGACTTCTCAATCTATGGCTATTATTCTCTTTTAATTAAGCCTTTTATCTACAAATTGTATCTGGTTCAGATTCCAGAGCAAATTGATTACATGCGTCTAATTATCTTATTAGAACTGGCACTCAGTTTGATACATCTCACTATCTGAGGCAGAAAATAGCTGTTTCTCTGGTGTATGGAGGTGGGGGTCTCACTCGTCGCTGAAGTAGTACTCATAAATAACTACCCAACACTCAGAGCTTTTGTAAAGCTAGTTTTTAATTCTCTCTTTCCTAACTCAAGCTAGAAATCTAATTTCTCTCAAGATTACTAAAGCCTATTAATAAAATGGCTATATCCATTCGGGTTGTCTCTGTAAATGACCCAAGAGAAATTGCTATCTATAAAATTATCCTAATTTCATAGGCAAAGTTAGACTGGAGTGACAAAGGTATGTCTCCATCCTCGCCTATGGGCAGAAGTCAAAACCTGGCAAGACAAGGCTGTGAGCAGCACAACTTAACTTCCAAGTTAGCATCAAGAAAGGGGTTAGACCAAATGACCTTCAGATGCCCCTTTCCACCTCAATTACTCTATTCTTCCCTAAAATATTACACATGTATTTGTACGTGGGTAGAGAGTGTGAATGTGTGCATAAACATATTTATATGTACAGCTTGTGTTCACAACAGGGCCAAAAAGCAGATGCCACACTTATTCTTGGTGGACTGAACATGTGTATTTGTAAAATAAGTTGATCTTGAGGTAATATTTAGTGCTAAGATGGGAGCAGATCTTGTCCCTTAAATGACTTGCAAAAATAAACTTGCTGCCACCTAGAAATGCTGTTTGCTCACTTCTTGCCTTTGTCTCAACTGAGACAATGAAAATAGACTGTCTTTTGATTTACTGACAATTTAATTCCCTTTCAGGTTCTCAGGTGCTGAAGTTTATGCAACATATATAGCCTTGACAAGGAAATACGGGGATTTGAGACTTTTTTTAAGGGGCCCTTTCTAGGATTTTCTTCACATAAATCATGAAATCTATTATTTTGATGCTTTGCAGAAGCTATTCTTAAAAGAAATTTGTGTGAAGACTTTACGCACCCCTTTAATAATGGTGGAATCCCTTTTGTTTTGGGGATTTTGTTTTAAATATCTCTAGGCTGCTGAACAAAAGGCAAATAAAACCTTTGCCTCAGAAACTTAAGAGGGAGATGCACAGAGTCACTTGTGTGTAATCAGTGTTTGTTTGTGTGGCTGAGTTCAGCCCATGCTCCAGGGAGGCAGAGGCATAACCCCACTCCCCCTTGTGTGTTTGGGGTTGGGTAACCACTGGCAGCTCCCACACCCACACTTGGCCATCATTACCCCCAAACAGAAGAGAAGGAGCCAGAGAAAAGCGGGGCAAGATTTATTGACTGAATAAAACACTGAAAGCAAGGCCTTGGCCAGCTGTGGCAGAGATAATTGTGGGGTGCTTTGTGAGCTTTACTTTGATAATCTTCCAAAGCAGGCGGTCTGGCTTGCAGGCAGTGAGTGTGCCTCTGATTTTGGGACAAGCAGGAAGAAGCTGCTTGACAACCCATGCAAAATATTTAGCTGCAAAGAACAAACAAGACTCTGGACAGGCAAATAAACAGTGGATTAATTTATGAGATTTTAATGATGGAAGAAAAGCCCAGTAAATCCAGGCATGAACAGCACACATGGAAGCAGCTCAAGGCCATGGAAACCAAGCAAAAAATAACTGTGTTGGGAAAGCATGAAGACCTCCAGGGCAGGTGCCAGAGGAAAGACCTGCTTGTCTCAGGAGCCTGACAGAGAATAGCGCAATGTTTCACCTGATGATTTGAGTCCAGCATGAGGAGGGCTGTGAGGTGGGAGATGAACATTTCCAGGTTCAGATGACAACACATTCATGCTTTTCACTGGCATCTGCAACTAGCAAGACCTCCTAATCCCCACAGCATGTCAGATCCTAAAGGCTGTCAGTGATGGATTTTGTGAGACAGCAGTAGGAGGCAATGCTCCCAGTCACTTGTTAGTGTCAGTCCAAGGGCTCAGTTACTGCAATGGCAATTCACCACAGTGATGCTGCTGCCTCTCCTGGCCCCCAGGGCTGAGATCAAGCTTAAAGCTTTAGTGATTCAGGAGCAGATTCACAAGCTTATTGCTGCCTCAGGAGTGGGTCAGTCAGCTCGTCATGGTAAACTGTCAGCTTCAGCACACATCTTTTGCCATAGTGAATTTGTCAATCATAGATACCTTGCTAGATAGAAAGGGATTTCTGTTCCAAAGGTCTGAGAGCTGGGAAAATCATATAGCTAAGAACTAAGGTGAATTGATGCACGCCTAATTACACCAATTATCTCTTGTGTCTTCCACTTCTTTGGAAGAATGTTTTTTTTATAGGGTACACTCACTTTAAGCTAATATAAGCCCATGCTTCTTCTGAGATGGAACACTTTTTTTCTCTTCTCTCTTTGACCTCCCATTCTCACTTCCTCCATTTGTGCTGTCATTAGCTGCTATGTGGAGGGATCAGGTGACAGCAGAAAACCAGTTTGCCATCTCCATCCATACTTGGGAGAAATCAAAAGTTTGCCACCTAAATGTGCGCTGGAGTCCTCCAAAAGATGGAGCTGTTTGTGACAGAGAGAGAGAGAGAGAGAGAGGGAGAAAGAACTTCTGAAAGATGGAAGAAAATATTTTATAATACTATAATAACATTATATAATATTGTATATAAAATATATAACATAATAATATTATAATGTTTATAATAACATCCACATCCTGGTGTGCAATGACAGAACTTTCCATCATACGAGTCCATTCTGTTTTCCTGCAAAGGTGAGTTATCCTCCCATGACTCAAATTATCCATGAGCACACTGGTAAAAAACTACTTATGCTCACAGAATTATTATTTCAAATTGCTTTGAAAAGTGTCATGTGCATTAACAATGCAGTGTAATAAGAGAAGATACAAACAGATACATCTCTAGAATTAGAGTCCATAGATGATGAGTTTTCAAATTGATTATTTAACCAATTAATATTCCACAGATGAGAACATGTTCCTTTTTATTTGATTTCATCTTCATTTTTCAGCATGCTGCTCAACAACACCTAATGCCTTCTGAAGAAGAAAGGAACATTTGAATTTGAAGGAACAATTTCTTAAGGTTGTTATTAGGGAATGTTTGACCATATAATATTTCTGAAAGGAATCATTCTAATTAAAGAAAAAAACGACTTTAACAGAGGTGAAGCCTAGTAGCGGCTTACATTTTCTTTAAGTCTGTCTCATTTTTCTACTCCTTTCTTACTCAACCCTACTGTCATTGCCCAGATATGCAAACTGGGCCTCACCCCACAGGTATCACATACATGGATGTTAACAACAGGAAATGCTTTGAGCACCACATGGGGTGAAACTGTGGCTCCATTGCAATGAACAGTAAAATTCTCCATTTGATTTCAGTAACACCAAGAGGGATAAACCTTGGAAGGGAAGAGAGACGTTCTCTTTAAGAGACTTCTACTGGGGCTCTTGGGAAATGATCTACCCCAAACCATTAATAATGAAGGAAAGTGCAGGTCTTTATTGTCAACCTTTTGCCTCAGATAAACTATTGTGCAAATTATGTCTATTCACCTATTAGATGTGTTAAGAGGATGAAAGGGATAATGCTGTCTCCAAAACCACTTGATTCTCTTTAGAAATTATGTTCCTATTTACTCTTCTCAGCAGCTGGGCTAATTAGGAGAGGAGCTAAAATACATCCTTGTTTTTGTTTTACTCAGTGTACTTACTTTACGAGTCAGAAACCTTTGCTGAGTAACTAGACTGCTGCATCTACAGAGTCAGTTAGCATCCTTTTCTGCCCGTAGTGGATGCTTTACACAGTGGTAAGTGGTGGGAAAGAAAGGATTTCTATTAAAGTAAAACCAAAGCCAGTGGGAGAACACAGGAGGCCTAAGCTGAATTTATCCACTTAATAAATGTGTGTTGATTTGACTGCCTTTTTTAAACATCCCTCTCCTTCAGTTTCTTCTCTGTATTTATAAGCTTGCATTTGTGATCTTATTATGGGCACCATGGCCTTGTGTCTTCATCCGAGAAAAGCTGTGACAGGAAAAATAGCCAAGGTAAGGCTGAAACTCAGAGGTTGCCACATTACCCTTCAGACTTTGATTCTTTCTGGTATAGAGGAGCTTGTTCTGGCCAGAAAAATTATAGTAGTGTGATTGGGATGCTGCAAGACTAGGAATAGGAACAGGTAATGAATGTAGAACTTTTGAGTTAGTGACAGCATTGATGAGGTTAGAGTTCTGCAACATGGGAGAATCTTTGGAAATTTGCGGAGAAGAAGCAGCTGCTGTATTGAAATTCATTACTACAGAACATGAGAATGTGCTCATGTCCTAAACATAGAGGAGTGGTGCTGGACCTGTCTTGAGGGCTTGCCTGTTGTAGTGGTGTGAGACCTGGAACATGTCGACAGTTTACTTGCAGTTAGTGTTGCCCAGATAGAAATAGTCCACACAGACAGCAGCAACCCCTCTGAGCCTCTATTTCAAATTTTACTCCTTACAGCTCCCTGGGGGTGTGTAGTCCAGCCCTAACCAAGGACCAAAAATGTCCTCAGTCTGCCAGCCCGCTGTCCCTGCTGATAACTCGCCTCCCTGCCCTATGGCCTTTCTCCCCATTTGCCCCTGCACCACATCCCTGGTCTTGCAGGAGAGAAAGGGGTATCCACTTCCCCAAGGGAGCTCATGCTGCTGGCAGCAGCTGCACAGTCCTGTGGTGGTGAGGGGTCCCTCTGGGCTGGTGGACAGAAATCCTGGGCTTGCAGGGACTCCTGGGAGCCACTTGAGGTGGTCTCAGGGTCTAGAGTGAGTAACCCCAGCTTTTTTCCAAAACAAAAAGCAAGTCTCTTTCCCTTTGTCCATGCTAGGAACCTAAACATGTGAACTGAAGTAACCCATTTGCTAAGATTGAATGCATCTGGATGCATCTGAGTGCATCTGGCCTTCCCTTCTCTAGACAGAGACTGGAGGGGGAGGGGAAGAGAGGTTGGGAAGGGTTTAGATAGGCAGAAACACACACAAACACACATATATTTTTAAGGAAACATGAGTCACATGCACTCCAAGTTTATTCCAAAAAATAAATTCCCAGACCGCCCTGACTCCTGCCCCCAACTCTCGAGGCAGGCCTGTGCAACTGGGCGTGATAAATGTGGATAAAAATTGGATACATCTGTGGGGAGGAGGAAAAATGCTATTTTCCAACCTGCCCTGACATGTTAAGGCCACTGCACTTCTGAATCGCTCCCCTGTATCTGGGAGCCCCTCCTGCTGTGGCTGAGGGGAGCTCCTGTTCCCCTTATGCTGCCAGACTTATGCTGGGCAAATGCCCACCAGCTGCTGCACCAGCCACAGGGCAGTGGAGGCACGGCAAGGAAGGGGAGGGGGCAAGGGAGTCAGCTCACCTCCACGTGTCCCCAGGGTCTTCTCACACTGCTCTGGTGCGTGAGAAGTAGGTGTCAGGAGAACCGGCACCCTGCCTCCAAGGTTAACATCTCTTGTGTGCCATTACCTGGAGTTGTCCTTCCTTCTGCCTGCCCTTGTCACTGCTGCCAAGGGGACCTGGTGCCCAATTACTCTATGGACCAGATTCTCACCACAAGAGAAACTTGCTGCCCTTGCAGCAGGAAGGATTTATTACCCACCTAGCTGCTTGACAGCCTTTGCCTAGGGCTGCTTTGCCACTGACAGGACAATCTGTTTTGTGCCCCTCCAGCACATGCCATGGAGCCACTTCCCTTGGTCACTGTGCAAGGTGGCGCATGGCCGAGGAACAGGCCACCACAGGGACAAATCAGTGTGTGTGGGACAGAGGTGGGGAGAAGCTCTCTGTGCTTGTGACCCAGGGGGAAATTTTGGCAGGAGGTCAGTATCCCGGGAGAGCTGAGGTGCTGATGGCCAACCTGGTGTGCAGACAACCCTGGGCACCACCTGTGCCCTGCACCCTGTGTCCTGAGGGGTCAGCAGGGAAGGACACTGCAGAGGCAGACCCTCTGCCACGGTCCCTGGTGCAGCAGGCTCTGAAGGACCAACCTTGACACCAATTATTTATAGTCATTAAGATCTGAGTGCCTGCTTATCTGACAGCTCCCCTGGTAAGAGGCACTTACCTTGCCAGGAGTGCTGAAATCTGCAGCAGCTTGAAGGGTGGGTGATTTGAGGGCACCTCACCTCCCAGTGCTTAGGGCTGCAGCTCCCAAGGAAGCAGCCCATGATGCTGACAGCTAGCTGCTGCAAGCAGGTCCAGACACCTCCAGGTGTAAACAGCCCATGTTCGTGGCCATAACTACAGCAAATGTGCACTCAACAGTAAATGCTTTTTGCTCAACCTTATCAAGATAAACCATATATGCTGGTTCAGCAGAAAATGGAACAAGGCTTGAATATAAAAAAGATCATTCTGCTTTAACAAGGCTTCCCCTTTGAAAGAATAATATTGGCAGAACTAAATCCCAGACTGGAAACAATGTGTGGGTTTTGTTTTATTTTTCCCTTCACTTTTTTCTCCCTTGCCTTCATTCTTGGTGTTGGGGCTGGAGAGAAAAATCTCTGTCTTGCCAAAATAAACAAATTACACTTTACAATTCAGAGACTTAAATGCCTCTTGTTATCATCATTTCCTTAGCACTGAGTGTTGAGAAAATAAAAGGAGTAATAAGCTAAGTGATTGCATGATGGCCATTGGCAAACAGATTCAGCCAGTTGTTTCTTTTTAAGGCTAGTAAGTTTGACCAAAAATAATTCCTGAGTAAATCTACACACACATGCATACTCCATGCCAACAAGGAAAGAAAAAGTCATAAAGCAGAGCCCCTTCTCTCCATTATTACCATCCCTGCAGATCTCTCTACTTCCCATGACAGCACATGAGATCAACACCCTCTGAATACACTGAAGGAAAGGGACTCATTCGGCCACGCCGGGAACACACACACTCACTTACAGTACCTCTTGGCAGGCAGGAGATGAGCAGGAGCCGAAGAAGAGTGAGTCCTACATGTGTCCAGGGTGCTCGCTCCATATTGTCCTGGCCAGTGCAGCGGTGTGACTGCTCGGGAAGGGAAAGCAGGCAAACAGCTTTTACTGGGACCTCACCAGCTCCAGGCTGCGAGGGATCTCAGATTTCAGACCTCAGCACGCTCCCATCCTCACCAGAGGGGAACTACCTTCAAGAGACTTCTCAGGCGTCCAGAAGCACACGTCACCCCAAACCTCTCCAACTGCTGCCTTAACCCTTTCTGGACTCTGCCAACTGATCCCTTTTGTGATGGGTTTATTGGCTTAGTGCTCAGCTCTGAGATAGCAATTTTCATTATGTAAAGAAAGATATTGTTAAGGAAGGAGAAACAAAGCTGCAAATATCTATTTACATGAGCCATCCCAGTAGCTGCGGGTGAGCTGAAGTTGCAGACATCCCCAGAAGGAGGCATTTTGTACTTGCTACCTTTGGGCTTGCAGGGGTTGGTGTCTCCCCCCGGGTGCTTCGAGGCTGCATGTGGGGTGGGTGCAGAGAGGGATTCCTGGCCCATGATCCAGCAATTGGGCAGCCTGGCCAAGTGACATGATCCACTTTACAATGTGCTTAAAATAGCTGTGCTTTTTTATGATGGGGCAGATGAATGAATAAGGCTCACTAAAAGTTTACTCCACAGTGGATGAAAACCACAAAACACAAAAGGAATTACTTGGCATAAATGTGCTTCTGCTAGTCAAAACCTTTTTACAGAGTCCATTTCTGCCAGGAAATGCAATTTTGGCAAAATTTAAATGTTTTGTGGGAACATGTTGATATTGAGGAAATGTTTAATCCAAACAAAAGAGACCATTTAATTGAGATTTTATCTTTGTGTCATATTTTGTTTTGCCTTTCCTTTTAGCACATGCTACTGCTTTTTTTTTAGTCTTTAACATCTATTTCATAGCAATACACTTTATTTTTTCTAACATTTTTCCTGTACAATTTTTTAATACTTTCCAAAGGACAGATTTTATACCTCTAAGTCAGACTTTCTCAATTTAATTTCTGTAGCAAAATTTCAAAATTTACATATATTGTGAGGGGAGGAAATTGAAATATTTGCATTAGCTTTGGAGTAGAAACTCAAGGATCTCAAAAAACTTTAACAAATACCTACAGCAGTTTGTAAAATTCAGGCATGCTGCGCAACCTCAAAAATTTGAGACCAGTCGCCAATGGAAACCTTGGGTAGTTTAGTGCAGTGCAAAATCCATTACACCTTCAGGTGGTCTTTCATGGGGTGAATTCCTTTATCCAGATGTCTCTCTAGGTTAGGCTTGTCTGTCTGCCAACCTATTGACTTTACCCTCTCAACAGTCTTTGTAGGGTTTGTGCACCTTCCATGTGAAACCATACCAAAATGTTAAGGATAATATTTTTTTCTCTGAGTCTCTTAACACTGATACAAACCCACCATTGAGAATACCAACATAAGAAGACCAGAAATAGATGCCAAGATTTAACCATTACGGCACATAGTCCCTGGCTGCTGCCCTGGGTGCTTGTCAGCTCAGGAGGAGGCCATCAAAGCTCTCCAAGTCCCAACGAACCTTTTTGTAAGTCAGTGACTATGTTCCCCTGGAGCTCTTGATGGGCATCTCTTGCTCCAGAGTCCTGAAACCCTACTTTGCTGGCCCGCTGCTCCTTTCTGATCATTCGTATTTATGCTGAAAACTCCTTTCTAATTCCAGCTTTGGGTTCCCCTAAAAAGCCATTTCTGGTCAGTGGCAGGAGGGAAAATTGAGGCCCTCAAAACCAGATAAAAATAGTGAAAGCGGGGAGCCCTTACATCTCCACAAAGAAACACAAATCTATTTTAAAGCCTGTGGCATTATGATTAGTTTATTTTCTAGCCATTATTTCCAGTAAGCAATTAAATTATTCAGCCTAGTAAGTCCTTTTTGGACTGAAAGCTGGCTTACAGATATCTGAGGATTAGATGTCTCTGAGGGGGAGTTTCATGAGGATGTAAGCCAAAATCTGGGTTTGGTATATAAAGTGAACAGAAATCCCAGAGCACCTAATGAGGCTGAACACAGGCAAAGTGAGTGTTAAGGCCAGAAAGAGAGGACCAAATATTGAGGTTTCATAAAGGCCAGAATCACTGGGGAAAATATATCCACAAGGCCACAACTATTTGTTTGACTCAGTTCCTGTGGTGAGACATTCAACATGGTAGAAAAGGAGTCGCTGAAGTTGTGTCTTTGTCACGCGCAACGATCAGCTCAGCAGGGGCACCTTCTCGTTTATGGTGGAGAAGTGGTCTTTTGTGGTCTGTGGAGCTGTGAGCTAAAGGGTAAAACTGGTAGATTTATTACACCTTTTTTTTCTTGTTTCTGATGGAGGGTACTTATGCAACCAGAAAACATAATCACATAGCATTACTCTGCAGTGCTTAACTTAGCTTGGCACCTAGTTTAGTGGGTGGATCTACTGCCTCCTTGGAGAATGGCTCAGCAGCCAAACAAGGGAATTCAGTCATGATCCCACAAGTTTGCACATGGCCTATTTACATGGGTTGTCTGTTGGGATGTAGCTTTAGTCCCAGGAATGACTCTGGGCAACTTACAAAATGCTCCTGAATGCACTTCTTGCATTCCTATTAAGAGGCAGGGACCACGCCAGGCACATTGCACCAGCCAAATATTTCAGGTTGTATGTAATCCCCTATGAAAGAAAGCTAAAAGCTCTTAACCATGTGTCTGTGTTGCTGAGGAATCTCACTGTAGCATTTGGCTTCAATGTTTGTATCTGTCTTATTGTTGAAAGTACAGGTTTGAAAAGTACATTCCACTGAAACTCAGTTGTAAAACAGAGTGGTGCAAGAATTGATAGAGTTACAATATTTTAATAGTGATTTCCAAGCACTTAGCAATCCATTTCAACCTAGAGTAAAAGAAGACTTTTGATAATTAATAATTGACTACTGGGTGAATAATTAATGTGTAATTAATACTGCTAGCTCATGTTTCTAATAATCCGTCGTTAAATCTAAAGATACTGCGTGGTCCAACCTGCAAAAACAGCAAGAATGCTACCATTTTATAATTGGGGAAAACTGAAATGCAGGGATATGAGCTGAGGTGCATATCCTGAAAGAGCGGCAGCTCCAAAGTGGAACACAGTAGCTTCATCCTCATTAAGTACTTGAAGCTCTGGACTGTCTTGCTTGAGAGAACTCAGTGAAGAATAATTAGTGAATGGATATATAGTTCTGAATAAAATCTACTTGGACTTGAAATAAAAATGAGCTTTTTTCAGCCTTTAAAATTTTAGTGAACTTTTTATTTTCACCACACCCCCCCAACTAAAGAAATCTCTTGTTTCTGCTACCAGAACATTGCCAGAAAAATTTCTGCTTCTGTGACTTCTGCTTAGATGATTCTATCCCAAGTGGCCTTGATGATCTTCCAGAGCTCCAGAGGTCCTGGTAGAATGAAATCTGTGATTTTCGATGTTATTCATTTCTGCCACTACAGATTGGATATCTTCACAGGACATCCTTCTTACAAGAACATTTGGAGTTCATTTCTGTCTCCTCTTACAGGCAGGATTCCCACTGAACTAGTGGAATCTTCTGTCAAAGAAAGAGTTTGAATCATCTGGTCTCAAACATGCTCCCAACAGGGTTGTTGGAGTTAGATCCTGAACTTTAGTGGCTGCCCAATAATACCCATCCCACTCAAACAATATATAAAGAAACCATTGGAAAGATATTATAAAGGAAAATGGACCCATTAAGAGGCTGCAAAGGGCTTGTATCTCAGAGAGAAATGAAGTTCAAATGGAACTCAAACCTGAGTAAATTAGGAGTAAGAGCAAGAACACTTAATGAAAGATTAGCACTAATATTTTTCTCCTCCCTTCAAAACATTTTTGTCAAATGGGGGATGATCCTTTTAGAGGAGAGATTATAAAGTGTTTGCCTATAAAATGCAGCCTTTAAAAGAAATTCCAGACCTTACTGTAACATCTCAGAAACATTTTATAAGTTCCTAGGATTATCAAGAGTATAGTTTGCCCTTTGCGCTTCAAGTTCTGCAAAGTGTGCGAATGCAATATCCAGCATTCATGACTCACATTAGAATTGCAGCCGCCTACCTACACAGGCACCTACAGAAAAGGGCACTTTGTGTGGCTTCTTCTGGACTGGGCTAGGCAAATTATTCCTATCTCTCAGTAGGATGTTTATCCTCAGCGACTGAAGCATTATGGTCCAGGAGAGCTAAATGGGTGCGAATAATAGAAGCCAAAAGAGCTGTGAGCTGTAGTACAAGCTTATGTTACAGCCCTTGACCTAATGTAATGACAGTGGTAATGCTTGTATTTGTTAGAAAGGTTTTGTCAGGAAAATTGATACAGTTTAAAGTTTATTATTCTGGATATATTTCTGGACAGGTAAGCAGCACAATATGGCCAGAAAAAATACGACTGCTTAATGGCACCTAACAAGCAAATATGCTTTTTTCAGTTGTTATTGCATGTCTTAATCTGTCTGTATGTTTTTTTAAGCGATCCTTCTATGTTTCACTTTTGTATACAGTCTATGATATGCTTCACCATAGCAACATATAAGAAAAGAAACAGGTGGAAGATTTGGTTTGAAATAAAACTACCCAGTAGTCAGTCCTGTTTAACAATCAGTCAGGCATTGTTATTACTGTCTAAGGGGATAATAAAAAAAGGGCTGCAATTATTTATTTACCTATGTGGAAATGAACATTGTAGATTCAGTCATTCTTTCAATATACATTTTTGCCTTGTAGGATAACAAATAAGGCTTTCTAGGTTAATGAATACAACTTTTATCTGTGTAGCAAATTCAAACTGATCACCAAAACAACAGAGACACAGAAAATTAGGAACTGTTTTGATTTTTTTGAAGTTGATCTTATGTTTTATGGTCTTGGGTACATGTGAAATAGCATTAAAGCCAAAAATAGAATAAGGTTTTGGGACAGAAACCTAACCATGTTCTACCTAGAAGACCAGCCTAGCACTGCAGTGAAGTTGGGTCAGATGAATGTGTGAATGAAATAAAAGTCAGAAAAATGTCCTCAAGAAATAATTTAGAGGTGCTGCATGTATGATTTTTCAAACTGTAAATGTAAAAGAATAGCAGTTCTGAAATTATGATTCACACAAGCTGTAACTGCATTGCAGTTAGATGATGGAGTGATGTAAGACTTGAGCAGTGCTGTCTAACAAATTAAGATCTTAGTTTGAAACACAGTTTTTTGTAATCTCCTTTTCTTCTTTCATTGATCCCCATAAAAACTGAAATTAAGGCTCACTTTCTCTGTCCCTGTAGGTCAAATTTGCCAAAATGTCCTAAGGAATGTTCAGTGAAAATGTTTATCTGGGAACAACAATTGTTACAAGGAGTAACAAAATAATTCGCCTTTTATGCAGTTGTTTTATATGTCATACAAATACATAATCAGGAAATGTATGGTAGCACATCATGTATATTCCTGATGCATCTTTTGGGTGTTCTGCAGTTCATAATTTAACACTGTCTTACACTAATCAGTTCTTAGATTTTTTGTATTTCTCCCTTGATTGACTTGTCTTACCTTGACAAAAATGGAGAGACCTGAAAAAGATGACCAAGACAAGAAAAACGTAATGATTCAGAAAGAGAGCAAGAATTGCTCAAACTAATAGATGAAGCTGCCCTATCAAACACTGATGTGCCAGCTGAGAGCCCCAGTGATCCTGCTTCCACATATTAACTCCCCATGTCATCCTTATCATCTTTGAACTCTGGTATGCCAGACCACTAATGATGTTTCTCTTAAAACTTAGAAAAAAAAGTTTCCTAATACTTTTATTATTATTATTATTTAAGCAGTGATATTGGGATATGAAACAGAAAGATCACCTGCTGTTAAATTCTGTCCCTCAATATTTAAACTGTGTGTAATTCGGAAGCACAAATCCCACCCACCTCCCTGACATAATTCCTATGGGAGAATTTGGTTTGCATCTGTGAAATCACTAACTGTCGTACTTTTCAGGAATTCACGTTCAGCTAGTAGTAGGATATGTTTGTATCAGGAAATCTCCCTCTGTGTATTTAGTGTCACAAAAAAATGCATCTTACTTTAGTCCTGTTACTTATAGCTATATAAACTGAGGAGATTTGGAAGACTTATAAGCTGTTACTCAAGTAAAAATACCATATATACAAAAAAAGTGAACTAAAAAGTTTATTCAAGTTAGTAGAAGATTTGGTATAGCTTATAAGACCTCTGTTTAAAACATCTATGAAGATACTACACAGTACTGATTGCAATGGTATTTTAAGCTCTGACCAAGTAAAGAATTAAGCATGTGATAAACTTTGGTTATATCAGTAGTCCCACTGAATTCTGTGGGTCTAAATGACACTCTTTTAAGTTTTCGAAGCCTAAAGGTCCCAGTGGTAGCCATAACTGAAACTGGGAGAAGTAACAATGTCAAGGGTCACAGAGAAATCTTTCTGCCCAACTCATGGGATGGCTGGATGTTCCTCACTTCCAGAGATGTGAAGCATTGCTGTCAATACTGCAGTTGCTGCCCTTGGCAGCAAACAGGAATGAGGCTCTCATTTCTCAGTGTGTTGCCTGCTTTGTGCAAGAAATAAAAAGATATAGATTCCATCAGACCATATTTCCCACTAGGATTACCACCAGACTAGCACCATAACACTACAGAGACACTGGAAGAGTGATAGGACTTTCTAAATAAGACAGCCTTCAACATATATAAGGTTAATAAGTGTATGAGAACTTTTAGCAAATATTTATGTAGCAGAATACAGGATTAGAAATAAACACTGTTGCTTCGCTTTAAAGATTGAAAAAACTGTTGAAACAACGTAAAAGATTTTTCTATACCATTGTTGTTCCCTTTGGCTTTTGCCATTCAGCAGCATGCAAGTTGATAGAGAGGGTATTGATTTTTACTACTTTGAACATTTCTTCTTAGAAGAGAAGCAATGAAAAGGAGTAGAAAAGAAATAACAGCAATTCTTGTTTTCTCCACCAGGCCTTTGATCTTACAAGTTTGAGCAGTAAAAGAAAGAAATGGTCTATTCCATTGCACTCTGTCCTACTAGAAAATCCACATTTCTCTATATTTACTATTAGTTCTCTATCTGGAAACTACAATGAGAACATGTGCTTCATGACAGCATAGATTTAAATTTCCCATATCTATTCATGCTCCTTGAGACCTTCCTGAAATCTCATTGCACTGTAGCGTGAAAAGTCATACAAGGGAAGAAAAGCCTACACAGCAAGTCTGCTTTGAGTAGTTTAAACTGCTTCAGAAGAGCTGGTCTTGGACCCAGTAGAGAATTTTTAGTTTGTGCTGAAAGAATACTGACTTTTGTGGGATTTTTGTCCCCATATATTTAGTACTCTCCGTAACACCATTGTTTATATTCAGTTATAGTTTTCTGTGTAAAGAATCTCTTGGGTATTGACATTCCATTAAGATTTCTTTTCATGTATTTTTAATCCAATCCAGACAGAGTGTGCTGGTTTGGGTTGCCCTTCATCATGAAGCAAAATATTGTCTGCTTCTGCAAAGTGAACATGCCAGAAGGATGGCAGGATCTGGCCTTTGGTGCCAGCCCTGCTCTGCAGTTCTAGCAGAGTAAAGCCTTACTGGTTGGCACAGATGAACTGCTTTAAATGTTTTATGATTTTATCAACCAAAATAAGCCATGTGGGCCTCACTGT
Source organism: Pachyramphus minor (assembly GCA_013397135.1). Taxonomy (NCBI): domain Eukaryota; kingdom Metazoa; phylum Chordata; class Aves; order Passeriformes; family Tyrannidae; genus Pachyramphus; species Pachyramphus minor. The sequence continues at coordinate 501,453 of VYXB01007186.1, read as the reverse complement.
AAACAAATAAATGTGAACAATAAGATGCATATCCCTGGCTCTCTGGAGTGTATTTGGTATTGCATCATCCTCTTCCTCCATGTAATCACAAGTAGGGTGGACCCCTGTTTTCTTTTACAGCCCCCTTCCTTTTGAAGTACAACATATCAACTGCAAAAAGAGGAAGAAAACATAAATCAAGATGCCTTAATAAATAGTACTCAAAAACAAGTTGGTAAGACTTTTTTTTTCCCTGTATGTAGGCACACAGTAAAGAGTTTAATCCGTTTAAGATTCTTTTATAAGGTCACAGTGCTCAGCGTGATTAACTAGATATGAAATTTGGCAGGCAATACATAATATGATAATATGATCTAATCATATTTGGTAGTGTGAGGAGGGAAAGAAAGAAACTGGCTGAGGAGTATTGCTTAAAAGTTGGCAACCTTACAGATACTGTAACTTTTTCATGGAAATCTCATCAGAACGATGAGCCAGCCATCTTTTCCAAGCCTGTGCAGAAATTTTCCTTTCAAAATATTTGTGCCTGAGAGATAATGGATGACTTCTATTACTGGATGGCTCTAGCAGTGCATTTCAGGACTGACCTGAAGTATCCCCTGCTGTTTCATTATCAGACCACAAAATGGTTTGCCAAGAAATCTCATTCCTCAATCCTTTCTTTTCTTTCAGGTCCAGGATTCATAGATTTGCTGGAATATTGTCACGTAAACACAGTCAGGCTAGACAAGATTAAGTATCTTTTTGGTATAGCATTCTGCCTCCAGAAATGACCAGGACTTTATTACTTCAACAGATAAAACCAGTAAACTCATTGGGATAACCTTTCCAGCTCACAGTTTTATCTTGTTCTCCACTAATAAAGACTGAGTCAGCTCCTGAAGCATTTATGGTTTAATAATTATACTTTTTACCTCTTGCTATCTATATATATATGTTCAATACCCTTTTAAAACTTGATAAGATTTTGCTCCCAGAAGCATGTGGTGGAAGTGATCTAACTACATTTTGCACCTTCTATTTCATTAAATTACGCTTTGGTTCCCAAAAACCAAAGACAAACAATTAAACCATACGTCTCTAACATTTTCTTGATTCCACAGGTTACTGTTTTTCAGTAAGACAATGCTCACAGTTTTTTACTTGCCACCAAGAGACCAGTTTAGTATTTTTTACCCTATCTCTCCCATTTTCCTCATCATCCTTTAGTTCCACAATATTCCTTTGAAATGCAGTAATTGGGATGAGATGAGTATCCTTCAGGGGTCACATCCTGCTGATTAGATCAAAGAATTGCATAATTCTCTTGATCATGCTCTCCCCTGTCCATACTTGCTGGCTTGCTGAGATGCAGCTGCCATGGTAGCCACTATCTCTTCAACCACCTCATTTGCTTGAGCTGATGCAACTAACCTATAACTGAGAAGTGCAGGGATAACTTAGTCTTCTGATGCTTGTCTTGAACGCTACTTGTGGTGTGTCTGCTTCCCTTTACTCTTTCTTAAATTATACTAGGACCCTTTGGAAATTCCTCATAGACTTTCCTTGGTCTTGACTGATAGCTTAATCTTATGCTACCTGCTACAAGTTGCTAGATCTCAGCTCACCACTTTTTAATATGTGTTTTAAACTACATATGGATTCTCATCTGGCGACACCCAGCTACACCTATGTTGTCAGGGTATGAGGAAAAAAAAAGGACTTGTTCCTACTGTTTCTTCCTATCTCTCAGGCAGTTTTGACCCATAGACTTTGCTTCTCAGACATGTTAGTTTAAATTTATTTCTGTCCTTCTATAGGTCATCCCAGAAGCAGCTGAAGGGAAGTCTAACCAAGCTATGACAATCACCCACCCTCTACCCACTGCTTTACTCTCCTGCAAATTCCTTAGATTTTTGTTTTGAAATTCCCATGGCTATTCTGAGCCCAGAGCTCCTTACAGCACCAGCACAGCTACCGCTGTCCTCATCTACTGTAGCATCAGATGGTTCCAGCTGAAGTTGTGTCATCTGTGCAGTTCCATGGTTCATGATGTGGATCTTACTGTCAAGTACACATGCAACCCCTTTGGTATGATTGGTATGACTGATCAATGTGAACATTGACTCATTTTACCATAGGAATAACTTTTTTTTATCACTTCATGCCCTTCTCTCTCATATGCTCAAATACACAGAACCAGGTCCCATTGCAACATCAGTATAAGGTGTCTGAAATTTTTGCACCAAAAATACTGCTTATGTTACAAATGAGAAATAATACCACTACTGTCAGTAAACAATGATTCACCATTCTGTAAGGCTTTGGCAACATGACAAAGGGAAAATGTTCAGGAAAAGATAATATTTTCCCAGTGTTGGTAAAATGTTCAATACAGTAAATATGATCTCCCTAGAGGTTGCAGGCAATGAACATCTAATTCCAGCCTTCACAGACAAGCATCTCTGTTTCTTCTATTCTTTGTAGCTTTCCAGAATTAGGAGTGTATTTATAGAAGATTAATATCTAGATAGTGGGTTTTTCAGGAAAGCCATTTACCTTTGTTATACTCTCTTTTGACTCTTCATAAATTTACACAAGGATGTTCTGACTATTAATTGCCAGACAGTTATCTGGGGGATCTTGGGCACATGTAATTCACAGAATCATAGAATATTTTGAGTTGGAAGGGACCCACAAGGATCATCAAAATCCAGCTTCTGTCTCTGCACTGGACAGCCCCAGGAATAACACCATGTGCCTGAGAGCATTGTCCAAGTGCTTCTTGGACTGTAGTAGACTTAGTGCTGTGACCACTTCCCTGGGAAGACTGTTCCAGTGCCTAATCACCTCTGGATGAAGAACTTTTTCCTAATATCCAACCTAAACCTTCCCCTTATACAGCTTCATGCCATTCCCTCAAGTCCTGTCACTGGTCACCAGAGAGAAGATTCTCACTACTGGAGAGATTCTTTTAACATTGCAAATTGCCTTTGATTTACCCATCTTACCCGCTGTGTAAAATAACCTTTAATTTATGAAACACAGAACTAAATTGGTGCTGAGCCAGTGGGACAGCAAACTCCATAGCACATTCTAGGAGTACTTTCACTGGAAGCAGAAACCCTGCTTTGGAGGGTTTCTCAGGCATGAACCCTGGTGTTCAGAACTGCTCTGCCGTGGAAAGTAGGGCTGTGAGCATCTTAACAAGTGCCTGCCAGAAAAAAAGAGGTGTCAGCCTGCCCAAGGGAAACACTTTGGGAGGATGGGCTGCTAACAAGTGTTCATGAGCTTCTCCGACTTCTCTGCAAGAGAGAAAGAGGAAGTGCAAAAAAAAAAGGACCAGATGTTGGTGATGGGCTGTATAAAACCGAGGCATTCACAAAGCACAGGAAATCTTAGCAGGTGAGAGGATCAAAGAAATGTTTTCATAGTAGAAGGTCTTCTCCTCATGTGTGGGAATAGGTAGTCAAAGCAAGTTGTTCTGCAGCAGGGAAGAAAAGAGAGAAACAGAGAAACATCATGACTGAAGAAAAAAGTAAATTTCATTTATTGCTCAATTCAAATGCCTATCAGAGAAAACTTGACTTTCTCTGCAATGGACCAGGTGTTATTTTACATTCTTTTCTGACCACTTGCCTATGCATCATTCTTCCTCCCACATCCTCCCACTGCCATACATGTGTAACTTTGCGTTTTTGACCTTACACTGAACCTCATACATCATAGTAATGTGTACCTTAGCAAGAGTGCTTGATATTAGCAACTCTGTGAGATGACTATATACGACTCCTGACTGGATTTTGACTGAAAGAAGACACAAAGGGAATTGAACACTTTATGGCAATAGGTCGATTCAATGTTGTTGGCTGTGAAAATCTTTCTTCTAAATGTACTTGAATAGGTATCCTACCCTCATGCCTCATAACAATTAATGAATGTTTTCTCACAGCTCTGAGCAAGGAGGTGATGACTATATCTCACTTTTTACTTGAGAGGCTGAGACAGATGGGCTGACAGATGACATTCACAAGTATATTTGTTAACATGGTCCAAAATGAGCTGCTTAGGCATATTTTTTGTTTCTTTCTTTTTTTGTTTGCTTTTAAATTCTGTTGTTCCTTTTAACAGTACCAGAGGAAACTCCCATTGGCTTCCTTTACTGCTGTCAGTGCCCACCCTCCTGGTGATCAGATGGCAAGTGAGGAACCTGGAAAAATCAAATGCAAACAGGTGAAAAGCTCGGGTTAAGAAACCCAGCTGAGGTGTTCATGTCTTCTGGGCCACTCTGTAACAGCTCTGTGGATAAAATCTGCTAGATTCTGCCTCTTTGAGCAGAAGACACCCTCTCTTTCTTGTATTCCCTGATTTAATTCTCCACAATACTGCAGATTTCTGCAGGATGTAAGGCAGAGGTCTGACCACTTTCTACCCTTGTTAAAAAACCATAAGGCAACATCTGACAAAGCTCTACCTTTGTGTCATTTTGTTAGGGATACGCAGTGCAATTGGTAGTAATGGTTGTTTGGATATTGTGTCCTTGTTCAGGACTTTCAGTGCTCCCAGGAAAGCCTATGACTGAGCAATCACTGTTTTGTTTTTATTCCATAGTTTTAAACATTCTGGGATGTTTCAAGCCCAGAATCAACTGCAAGGTCGGCTTCTTAAGGCTGAGGGTGAGACGCACAGCTGGGCTGCTTGTGACTTGGTGACTCTCCAGACAAAAACTTCTGCCTTGACTGCAGCTCATTTCTGACATTTCCTGAGCTATAAGGGGAAGCAGAAAGGTGAAGTGGCAAAGGAAGTGCAAGGTGAGTCTGTGCTCTTCTTGTTTCTTTTTGAGATAAATAAAAAAAAAGGCCTGAAAAGTGGGACATTTTCTCCCCTTTGAGAAACCTCCATTCTCTTGTTTTTCTTTCAAGCATCAGAAAGGTCAAGGTTTATCTTCACTGCTTCTTCCTGTGAAACTGCATGGATATCTGTGGTATTGACTGTGTAGATCAGACTGAGATGAATCTTCGTCAAATTGATATTTTTTTCTCCAGTTGCCTATAGTGGGGTTACATTAAACGTGTTCTAACAAGACCCAGAATTTTAAACAGCCTAGATAAAATTTACTTTTTATCTCAGCTATTTGTCCTACACCTTTATCATAGATATCATAATCTTATTAATTCTCAAGCTGTCTAGAATGTGTATCAAGAAAAAGAGAAGAGACAAGATCTGAATTTTTCACGTACAAGGTATCTGCTGAAAAGTTCTCTCAGAATATCTGCAATATACAAACACTTTTGGTCTTTCTTTACAGGTAAAAGAGGAAAACAAAGACATGAACCTGTTTGCTCCTCTCTTGATATCATCTCCAAAAGCAGGGAAAAGAGCTGAACTGAGCTCAAATAAGCTCAACTTAACTCTTACCAGGATGTCATAGCTCAAGCTGCCCTGACAGTCCATGGCCACCTTTTTTGAGCTCTCACACCAATGACAGCCCACTCACTGCACCACAAGGCCAGCAAGATGAAGTGCTGGGTCCTTGGGTCACCACAACCCCAGGCAGCACCACAGTCTGGGGGTTGAGTGGATGGAAAGCTGGTGGAAAAGGACCTGGAGGTGCTGGTCAACAGCCAGCTGAACATGAGCCAGCAGTGTGCCCAGGTGACCAAGAAGGCCAATGGCATCCTGGCCTGTATCAGAAATAGCGTAGCCAGCAGGACCAGGGCAGTGATCATTTCCCTGTACTCAGCACTGGTGAGGTTGCATCTCCAATCCCATGTTCAGTTTTGAGTCCCTCTCTACAAAAAGAAGGTGCTGGAGCATATTCAGAGAAGGGAAGTTTCAGAACCTGTCCAAAGAAGCTTGTGGAGGGGCCAGAGCTCAAATCTGATGAGAAGCAGCTGAGGGAACTGGAGTTGTTTAGCCTGGAGTAAAGGAGGCTCAGGGAAGACTTCATTATTCTCTACAACTACTTGAAAGGAGGTTGTAGTGAGGTGGGGGTTGGTCTCTTCTCCCAGATAACAAGCAACAGGACAAGAGCAAATGGCCTCAATTTGCACCAGGGGAGGTCTAGATTAGATATTAGGAAAAATTTCATCACCAAAAGTCATTGGAACAGGCTGCTCAGAGAAGTGGTTGAATCACCATGGAAGTATTTAAAAGGTGTGTAGACATTATGCTTAGGGACATGGTTTAGTGGTGGAGCTGTCAGTGGTAGGTTTATGGTTGGGCTCAATGATCTCAAGGGTCTTTTCCAACCTAACGATTCTACAATTCTAAGAGTTTGTTAATTTCTCCTGCTCTGAGTCTATAGGTTGCTTTTCCAGATACAAGAGGTACACTACACCGATGTAGTGAAAATCAAAAGTCTTTCAGTCTTCAAAAGATGTTCATCTGAACAACCTCTGATCCCACTCTGAAATACCTCTGATCCCACTATTATTTCAAAATTGGTGGGTTCTAGCTCCGTGCAATATGTACCAGGATTGCATCAGGAAGTAGTGCCACTGGGATTCCCACTGTGCCTTGAACAGTATTCTACCAAAGTTTAACACAGACAGAAGCTGTTCATGTGTGTGCAAACAGGCAAGAGAGTGAGGATGAAATTCCTGCACTATGTTGTCCTCTAAAAGCTGGTGTAATACGAGAGTCCTAGTCCCGAACATAGCTGTGTGAAATGTGCTCAGCTGAAACACAAGATTGCGTAGGATGAATGTTACACACTTGAAACTGGGAAGTTTGGTCAAAAAGGATCCCTTTGTCTGGAATGTACCTGGCCTCAGTTCTGAGGAAATCCGGATGAAATAATGAAAACCATAAACTGCTTTTTTTTTTTTAACTTGGAAATTGCTGAAACTCAGGGAACAGAACTCCACCGAGACAAAAGCCAAAGAAAAAGATTGTCATTATTCTCATTTACTCTTTTACCCTCTTCTCCTGATGCCTTGCCAGGACACACATTGAGAAGTTTAACAGGTCCTTGAATGAAGGAACACAACTCTCTTTCTTCCTGTTCAATGAAAGCAGATACATTTCAGTGTGACACCAGAGAGAGATATTCAACAATGATGTTCTTTGTACAAAGGAGAGACTATTCAAGAGGAAGATGGCTGTGATGCTGATAATACTACTGTATCTTCTGTATCTGTAACTTCTATATGATATTTTTCCTCCTTGAATATCAAAGGACTTCATAAAGAAGGGTATTCCTATCCTACCATTATAGAAAAAGGGTACTTATACAACAAGAAATGAAAGAACTGTTCCAAGATCAAATGGTAGATAGTGGGAGAGAAATAACCACTGTTGTATTCCTGTCCCACATGTTTAGCTTGCCCTGTGAAACATGCTGAAGGTGAGAGTTGCTTCCTACCCTTCTAAGGGAGGAATTCACATTGATACTACTCTCCTACTCTTCATCCCCTCTTGCCACCCTGGCACACGCTTTCTCCAAACTCTGAGCAGCCTGGACACACAAAGATCACTAAAGACAGCAGGTTTGCTGTCACTCTCATTGCTTTGCTGCACTGCAGTCAGTGCTCCAAGTAGTGTGCTGCACAAACAGTGCACTACACAGTGCACTACACACACACACAGACAGCTCGCATCATGCACCCTGTGGCCCACAGAAGTTTTGGTGTGTGGGAATAGCCTGTCCTGTCCTCAGAGCAGCAGATGTTCAGGCCAGATGCCTCCTTCTTATGCATCCTCACAGCCTGGGACAGGCTTACAGCAAGGACCCTGGGGTAAGGGCAAGGACAGTGGGGAAATACAGTATCACCTTACAGGAGGAGAAAATCTGCCAGTCTGGGAAAGAGATGCTCAGAGCAACTGAATAAGAAAAACAGATGGAGTCACTTGCCTGAGATTCAGGTGTCATTGCCATTGGATGCTGAGAAGGAGAGTCTTGTGATGTGGTTTTGTTTTTGTTTGTTTTTTTTTTTTTAATTAAAAACCAGTTAAACTTGCTCCATTTTTTACAAAGAAGTATGTCTGTTTCACAAAGATGACTTCCAACTTAATATACATACATCATTAGGAGGTAGCAGCTACAGAAGCCTGGAAACCCAGGCACTGAGCTTTGCAAGGGAATGTGCTGCAAGGGAACAGCCTGTCAATACTTTACACAAGAAGTTCACCCAGTGCTTATATGGAAGTAGCTTCACCACGTCTCAGCTCAGGTTGAAGCCTCATTGTGGCAGATGCTCTGCATGCACAGGGAGAGATTTCTTACCCAGGTGGGTTATGGTCTCTCTAACACTTCAAAGCTTGAAGGCATAATGAAAGGGGATGCCTTGTCAGGGATCTCAAGGGAATTTGCAGAAGTGCAAACACAATAAATTCAGATCTGCTGAGCTAAAGCCTGTGTCCTGACTTCAAAAGGCCCTGCCTTTCACTGAGCAATTGCAGAGTACTTTTTCCCTGTCTCTCCTCTCCAGATGTTTACTGGAAACTACTGTGGCATGATGGTTAAAGATTCAGATCCACAAAGGAAATAAAAGAAAGAAGAGAAACCTCCTTTGGACTACTCTGAATAGAACTCGGGAGGTTTATGTATGGAAATTATCTATTTGCCAGGGATTTAGGGATTGAAGGGAGACCTGTGAAGTGTCGTCACTAGGGCCAGGATAAACTGGAACAAACCCCAGTATATCCTGAATACATACATCATTTTCAATAGCGAGCTGTTAATTAGCAATAGGGCAAGTCAGATGTCACTGGAGAAAAATCTCTGCTCTTCAGGGAAGGGAGGAATCTCTCCATGACTCAAGAGCAGATGGTTTGGCAGGAGCAGCACAGCCAGCTCCTATCACTGGATTAACAAATTACAAAGATATGCTCCCTCCTTTGTATTTACAGCACATGACTGGAAAGAAGGCTCAGGAAAAAGGGATAATGTGAGAAGAACTGACATGTAATGTCAGCTGAGTGGTCAGAAGAGATTCTGATGAAAGCCAGCAGAGACTGCATCAGGATGCTGCCTGTCTGTCTTCCTACAGCACATACACTTTTCTATTGGGTGTAGGATCCCATCTTCTCATCCTAGATAAAACACAGCTTATAAACTGCTGATATTTCCCTCTTTCTACTTCCCATTGCTTAAATTAATACTGAGCCTGTGTCTTTAAGCCTTGTTTATTGTTCCTCTTGTTGCCATAGCATTTAGTGTTTCCATGTTGGAGATTTCCTACTTCTTTTCCTTCCAGACATTACCCCATCAGCACAATTCCAGACCTGGGATTCCAGCCACTTTTGGCTAAAGAGGAAATAATTTTTGTTGCTATAAAAATATCAAGACATGTAAAATCTGAGCCTGTGGCTCAGATTTAGGTCCTTGTGTCTAGGAATAGTAGCACAACTGAGGTTGAATAGGAAAGGAGAGGAAGAAGCAAACAGATCTCTGTGCATCTCATCTCATTTCTCTGAATCCTTTTGAGGACAGGGAGAGGAAAAGATCTTTGCCATTCTCTGGCACAGTAGTAATCCTTATGGTTTTGTTGGGGTGGTTTCTTTGGTGTGAAAGATGTTTGCCTCTAGGTTGTAACTGGAAGAGAGATGGCCACGTACAGCATGCCCCACCTGAAGTGCTGACCTTTATATAAGGGCCTGGTCTGAGCTGTACCTGAACAATGGTGTCACTCACTCAACAATACAATAACTCAGAGACAAAACAAATTGCTTGGTTGCAGACAAGACCATAGAAACTCAGCTAGCCCTTTAAGTGGTACTGGTCCCTTGTTGTCACTGAGGTCTTTACTGACATGCAGTGGACACAGAGCAAAGTGTGCCACTAGAGGTCCCACATTTGCTACATCCCACCTTTACATCCTGCATAGAACTGGAATCAAGTCTGCCCTGGGTACTCAGAGATGGGCAAGATTAAGGGTCCCTCAAGACACCGGAAGTGGCTGGTGTAAGAGGAGAGATAAACTGAGCCACCTGAAGTGAACTGTCTTCTCCTGAACACCAGAGAGCCCAGAGGGAAATTTTGGCTGGGTATAGTATAAGTGCAATGATGAGTCTTGCCCTGGAGTCCTGAAGCATCCAACAAATCCTAGAAAACATCAAGGTGAAAAAAGCTATGGCAGGAATCAGAGAACACAGATCCCAGTTATTAACACTGCCCTGAAATCACTGCACTGGTCTGAGCTTCTGGTTGCTCATCTGGAAAGCAGAAGTAATGAATGGATGTTTAATTGTCTTAGTAAAGTGTTTGCTGGTATAGGGATGGAAAATACAAGCCAAGCACAAAGTACCACTAATATTAAACTACTTCTTACCACAGTGCTAACACTGCTTTCTGCGAATCATTGCTGTTGAGTCACCCTGGCCCTTAAATTATTTATGCTGCATAAAGTGTCAATCTCTAACAGTGCACTACAGATTGGAAGAATAAGATAAAATACTCTGGGGAATATAGCATGAAGTTTTAACTAGCTCTAAGTAACAGCTACTGCTAATTATTAACATTATACTTTTGACTAAATTACATTGAAATAATAAAATATTTTAGCTGATCTATTATGTCATATTGTAATATATCAGAAGCAGAAGTGCACGCTAGGCATGTATCAAGAAATTACATTAAAAATGCAGATAATTTTAAAAATGAGGAACACTAAATTACATTTGAAGTAAGAATTCTATGCAAATACAACATTTATACAGTACCTTTTTAATTGTGAACACTTTTTTCATCCAATTCTATTCTTCACCCACATGGATTTCAAGGATAAGAAAATCCCAGATCAATCCTGGAACTTTCATGAGATCAAAATGAGAAGTGTGATGCCAAACTAAAACAATTTTCCTGTGAAAGTCAAACCATGGCTTGAGAGCGGGAACACTCAAGCTGCATCCAAAATCCTAAAGAGGATTTTTTGTTCTAAAATCCCAAAAAGGATTTTAAAGGATCCTACAGAGGATCCTAAATAAAGATCCACGACAGACAGAGTTTCACAAAGATTAGAGACATACAACCATGTATGGAAGTCGCACACTGCAAACCCTCAGCTCAAGTTTCTTGTTAGTGCAGCGCTCCTGACTTACCCCTTGTGTAAGTCAGTTACAGGGGTAACCCTGGAAACATCTTCTGTACCCTGAGCTTCCTTCTGTACATGACAGACTACAGATGACTTTTTTGTTCCTACCTCCTCACTAGCCTGACCTAATTGCCCAGCTAATTGTCCCCTCACCAGCCAAGTTAATATACAAGCTAAAATTCTGTGTTTGAATTTCCACCAGCAGAAATATCTTGGAAATTTAACAGCATAACTGTTCTACTAAGGCTGCCTGAAGGGAACTCATACCAACTTTCCTGGAGCAAAGATTGATTCCATCTTCTGTTGTTTTATTTTAAAGATCCAGATCCCAGATGATGTCATCTTTTTGCCAAATACACTCCTGACAGCACAGTCAATCGCATCCAAGAATATAGAGTGTCAAAGGCTCTGAGCTCCAAGAAATGTCTCAGCTGGCGCCTGACTCCCCTTGGCTTCTGGACGCTGTGCACATGTGCACAGAAGGTATTTGCTATTTCATGTCAAATCTGACATCCCAATTTCTAGAGCTTTCATCATGAGGTCTTGGTTGTGTGGTTTTAACTTTCCCATCCACAGTGACAGCCACAAACACAAATGACCAGCACGCAGATAATTACATCATATGATGGGTCAGCAACTGATCCATTGGTTGAGCACGAAGAGTTATAGCAAATGGGGTTACAACCAGCCACCACTGGGGTTCTGCAGGGCTCCATTCTAGGGCCAGTGCTCTTCAAAATCTTGATAAACAACTTGGACAAAAGACTTGAATGTATACTAAGTAAATTTGCCGACAACTTAAAATCGTGATGAACTGTTGACTCCCTTGAAGGCAGAGACCCTGCAGAGAGACCTCGACAAATCAGAGGGCTGGGCAGTCACCAGCCACATGAGGTTTCAAAAGGGCAAGTGCTGAATTCTATGCCTGGAAGGGGTAACCCTGGATGTACAGACAGACTGCAGAACAAGACGCTGGAAAGCAGCACTATGGAAAGGGACCTGGGGGTCCTGGTCAAAGGAAGGTTGAATATGAGTCAGCAGTGCCCTGACGGCCAGGAGGGTCAACCATGTCCTGGGGGGCACCAGGCAAAGCATCTCCAGCCAGTCAAGGAAGGGGACTGTCCTGCTCTGCCCTGCTCTGCTCTGCACTGGTGTGGCTTCACCTTGAATATTGTGTGCAGTTTTGGCCATCACAATATAGGAGAGATATTAAGCTATTAGAGAGTGTCCAAAGAAGGACTACAAAGATGATTAAGGGTCTGGAGGGGAAGTCATACAAGGAGCAGCTGAGGTCACTTGATCTGTTCAGCCTGGAGAAGAGGAGACTGAGAGGAGACCTCATTGCAGTTACAACTTCCTCATGAGGGGAAGAGGAGGGGCAGACACTGATCTCTTCACTGTGGTGACCAGCGACAAGGATGCAAGGGAATGGTCTGAAGCTGTGTCAGGGGAGGTTTAGGTTGGATGTCAGTAAAAGGTCCTTCACCCAGAGGGTAGTTAGCACTCGAATGGCATGTTTGGATAATATTCTCAGGCACTTCATGTGATTTGTGGGCTGGTCCTGTGCAGGGCCAGGAGATGGACTTCAGTGATCCTTGTGGTTCCCTTTCAACTCAGGATATTCTATGATTCTATGAATCTGAATCCTGTGCAAGCTGCACATGGTGGAAGTAAGATCCAAATTCTTTTTTTGCTTATTCACTAAAGAATTTGACCTCCATAATTTCTGTGACTTCTTTTAGCTCAAAACGTTTTATTTTCATATGCCTTTTGCATTCTTGACCTCATGTCATCCAGAATGTGGAAAAAAGTCTCATACAGACAAATTTTGAGAGAGCAGAGCTTTTTACTTTTGTGTTGGTATTCTGACCATTGAGCCCTATTAAAATGAATAAATCATGGAATAACTTGCATTACAGTAGAGACTCTAAGTGATACACTCTCAGCATCTAAACAACTTTGGACATTTCAGAGCATTTGACCATGAGCAGATTCAACCTTGATGTTTGGAGATAATAAAGCAATTAAGATAGGTGTTGCATATTAAATATTATTTTGTTTCCTGAGCAGAATTCATGACATAACCCCATCTGAGCATGTTGCAGTGTAGTCTAAATCAGAGCCTGAGCATCATCCTCACGTTGCATATTTAACCTAGTAAATATTGTGCTTTCTTTAGGTTTGGCAGCAGAAGACAGGAAGTTCTCGAAGTCCTTGTGTGGGCTGCTGAGTGCTGCAGCTCCTGATGAGAGGATATACAGAAGAAATGTCCAAGGTCTTCATACAGGCTTTGTCCTTGTCCTTTTTCCTAGTTGGCAGAGGAGAGAGCACCGAAGGTCATTTTAGATAATTGCTTGAGGTTGCCTTCCCTACAGTGGCATAACACTGCAGAACAGAGTGCTGAGGAGGTTCATGGTCATGCAGGCCCTACAAAGCTGAATTGTTCCTTGTTGATGCTTAATTTGAGAAACTCTATAAAAGAGCAATTAGAGAAATGCAATGTATTTCTTACACTTAGTTCTGTTCCAGAATAATAGAGCATGAGGTATAGAGCTTGTGAAGGGACCTGTCATGCCTGCATTGGTGATTTCAAAATCCTAAGGCAGTACTTAAAGACAATCTTTAAGGTAAGGACAGGAAGCCAGAGAGGGGTACAGGAGGATCCTGGTGATCTGAACAGGGTGGCTGACACAGCACACATGCCCATGCAGTTGCTTTTCCAGCCCAGTGACACCCAGCACCAGCTCAGCTCCTCCCTACCACCAACTTGCCATTTCTTGCGGGGCACTTTACATTAAGTCACATTTCTACTGCCCTCCATATTTGAGGAAGTTCAGATGTTTCTTGAAATCCATCTGAAAGCTTTATATATATAAATATATATACACATATATACATATAAATATATATATACATATATACTTTCCCCATGATGCTTTTGTTTGTTTGCGCTATCTCCTGTTATCTCCTTGGACAATTTTCTTGTGACTCAGTGGAAAATCAGCTCCTGTGATGCCTAACAAATAGCAGGAGGAAAAGAGAGTTGCTTCAGTAACTCATGACTATGTTTATTTTTCTCATCTTTGAGGGATTTGTTTTATGACTCTCACTAAACTGTTTACTGAAAGTTCAACAGCAAGGCAGAAAGTCATTTGGAAGCAAACTGGGCTAAATCAAAACAAAAATGTTGGTCAGCTTCCCAGAGAAAAAGGCTTTTTCTCTGTAATGTCTGCGCTGCTCTTCCTCTCCACCCACATACTGGAGAAGTTCAAACGTGATAAAATGGAGAACTGAGCAGGGATGAAAACTGAATGAATTGTAGCTGGTTTGGAAGATACTGAAGCTCACTTATCCCTGAAAACTTTTGGTTTTTTCCAGTCTTCAGTTTGACATCAGTGAGAAGGACACAGACCTACACAAAACAGAAGTTACATGAAATTCTACTGTGTTGAGTTTCTTGTGTGTCCACTAGCTCTTCCAAGCTCTCATGGAGAACTAAAAGACCTGTATTTGATATTTGATATTATCAAATAACTTATCTTCACAACATCCCATTCTGCAAGTGGAGAAACCAAGGCACTGGCTAAATCTCTGATCCACAGTTGCAGAGGGGAAATGCAGTAGGGAGTTGTAGAAACTTAACACCTTCATTCCTCGTCTTGCCAAACTATTGGATGGAAGAAAGGCTAAGGGAGATATTCACTCTTACGCTTTTGTCTTTCATTGTTCCTGATGTGAGACACACTTTGTGTAGCACACGGTATGTACAATAGGCACAATAGGAAGCTTCTTACACTGCTCGTTAATCAGCTGCCAGGACTCCTAAACCTGTCTCAAGCTTTTGGGGGAAGATGAGCAGCACCGCTTTCCCTAGTGAGGTGGAGGAGGAAAATCACAGAAATGAGGAAATCACAGAATATGCTAAGTTGGAAGGGACCTACAAGGATTTTTGAGTCCAACTCCTGGCCCTGCACAGGACCATCCCCAAGAGTCACACCATGTGAGTGAGAACTCTGTCAGGCTTGGTGCTGTGACCACTTCCCTGGAGAGCCTGTTCCGATGCTCAGATACCCTCTGAACACTTTTCTAATATCTAACCTAAACCTCTCCTGACACAACTTCAGGCCATTCCCTTGGGTCCTGTCACTGGTCACCACAGAGAAGAGATCGGAGCCTGCCCCTCCTCTTCCCCTCATGAGAAAATGTGATAAAATGAGACTGCAGTGAAGTCTCCCCTCTGTCTTCTCTCCTCCAGGCTGAATAGACCAAGTGACCTCAGCTGCTCCTTGTATGACTTCCCCTCAAGGCCCTTCACCATCTTTGTAGTCCTCATTTGGATATTCTCTAAGAGCTTAATATCTTTCCTATATCGTGGTGCCCAAAACTGCACACAATATTTAAGGTGAGGCTGGCCCAGTGTAGAGCAGAGCAGGACAATCCCCTTCCTCAACCGGCTGGCAATGCTGTGCCTGATGCCCCCAGGACATGGCTGCTGAAGCACCTACCAGAGCACATGGAAGATGTACAGCCTAGCTACAGTAGAACTATAAATCATCTTTATTTTGCAGTTTTACAGCCCAAAGCTCCATCCATTCACCCCTACTGCTGTGCTGTTTAGTGGCAGCCATAGGCTTTGCAGGCTGAGGAACCAAGTATTGCTTTGGGCCAGTTCAGCTATGCAGAAACTGTTTGTAGATAAAGTGGACTTCATTTAGTGTTAAAATACATTTTGATTCAACAAAAGCATTGTGGTATTTTTAATATAGTTTATTGAATATAAAAATGTTCATGGCACTTGGATAGAGGGCAGATTCAGTTCCTGACTGTAGTCCTTGAAATTAGAAGAGTACTTTTCCAGTTCCTTTTAAGTCACATGTAATAACTATTGCTTGCTTCTGACTCTTTATTCATTGCCTAAGAGAATGTTACTTAAAAACCAGTTAAGTAAATATGTAATCAACAAGACATTTATTGAATGTTCATGTTGCATTTAATAAAGCTTAGATTTTTAAATGGGTCACATTAAGATGTTGAGGGCACAACAGGGAAAATTCTCAATTTTCCCTTATTGGGTCACCAATCGAATCACAGAAAAATCATGAGCTGGGACCTTCAAAACTGGGACACCTTCATGACTCAGGGGGGTGTGTGTGTCTTTTGATTCCTGCTTTGCACCCTGTCAGAGGTAAGAGTCCTGACAAGGAACATCTCCCTGCACAATGGACAGTGGTGTACGGATCACTGAAGCTGCAGAGACACAAACTCATAAGTCCACTTGAGTCTTAATTTAGGCTAATCATGCAAGTGTGCTAAAAACCTGAACCGGGGCTTCTGAACTCAGACACGAAGCATGGCTATTGCAGCTAGACCACACCCAGGCTCGGCTGGTTTACTTTCAGACAGTTTGGCTATCCTTATGTACATCGAGGTATCACAAAAACATAGAGCCACAGAATGGCTTGGGTTGGAAGGAACGTTAAGGGCCATCTCATTTCAATCCCCTCCCATAGGCAGGACAATTTCCACTGGACCAGGTTACTCAAAGCCCCATCCAACCCGGCCTTTGACACTTCCAGGGATCAGGTATCCACCACTTCTCTGGGCAGCCTGTTCCAGTGCCCTGCTACTCTCACAGTAAAGAATTTCTTCTTTATAGCCGATCTAAACCTACCCTCTTTCAGTTTAAAGCCATTCCCCCTCGTCCTGTCACTCCAAGCCCTTGTAAAAAGTCCCTCTCCAGCTTTTGTGGAGGCCCCTTCAGCTACTGAAGGGTCACAAGAAGGTCATCCCAGAGCCTTCTCTTCTCCAAGTTGAACAATCCCCATTCTCTCAGACTGTCTTCATAGGAGGAAAATTAATCATCTTCATGTCCCTCCTCTGGACTCACTCCAAGAGGTTCATGTCTTTCCTGTGCCAAGGACCCTGGACCTGGACACAGCACTTCAGGTGGGGTCTCACAAGAGCAGAGTAGAGGGGGAGAATCCCCTCCCTCAACCTGCTGGCCACACTGCTTTTGATGCAGCCCAGTATACAATTGGTTATCTGGGCTTAAATGCTGGCTCATGTCCAGCCTCTCATCCACCAGCACCCCCAAGTCCTTCTCAGCAGTGCTGCTCTCAATTCCTTTATCCCTCATCCTATATTGATACGGGTATTGTCCCAACCCAGGTGCAGCACCTTGCACGTGGCCTTGATGAACCTCATGACATAATAACCTGTGTTCTATGTTCCTTTATCAACTGTCCCAGAGCCCTGATGTCCCATTTCATCAGCCTTGAATTACATGTTATGACTTTATTACCCCACCACATGGAAGAGCAGTAATAGGAAGACCCTATTCTTTTTTGGAGTCTGAGAGTGTCAGTCAATAACTTGATCACAACAGCTGGAATGTGCAGAAAAACTATTACACTAGGTACTGCAGCCACAGTCAAAGCTCCCAGCAGAGACATCTGCTGGACAGAGCAGAGTGGAAATTTCAACATCTGAGTCACGTAAAATTGGATAAAACCCTAGCCTCAGCATGGCCTGATGTAAAAGACTATATTGTTACCTGAAATGGAATCATACCTGTCCTCAGTGGTAAAGTCACTCCCCATATGCTCCATATGACAGGTCACATCTTATAGCCCACAGGGTGCTGCACATGTTGATGTGTGCACTGTACACATCATTGAACAGCCCTAAGCGCCTGAGTGTCAGGCCAGGGATGTCCCTATGGACAAGCTATGGGCTCCCTGGAATGCCTGGTCTGTGTAAGAGAGATGGACCTGAAAAACCCTGTACCATGCAGGCACAGTGTAGAGAGGACCTCCTCTGACAGGACCAAAGGGCCAAAGGAGAAGGATTGGGGCACTTCTCCCCAGTTCTTACTGACTCACCTGACAGCTTCATGCAGGGGCAGAGGACACCTTCAGGAAGGGAAGAGGCTGGGGGAAGAAAACCAAATGTCCAGGGAATTTATACATTTATTACTTCTGTGTCTTCCCCCTTCAGCACATTTGGCAGCCAAAGGGGCTCCTCTGTCCCTGGAAAGAATCCAGCAGCCTCTCCAAGCAACACATCAGAGAGAAGATATTAGGGGCCTGGAAACTACGTTTGCTATTTAAGCTGGTCCTTTTCTCTACTTCATTTAGAGAGAACTGAACAGCTGGTTTTCTACTGGCACAGCTGGGGTTTTCACCTTAAGACTAACTAGAACAGTTTCACTGGCAGTACAAAAGCTGCAGTTTTTTAGGAAAACATTTAAGACGTGTCCTGTGTGTATTTTTGCAATAGAAGCTAAATTTTATGACCCTTTTTTTTCCTTCCTGTGACAATAGTAACTCTACCTTTACTCTGGCCTTATTTTTTCTAGTCAAATCTGGTCCATCTCAGTTTTTAACTGGGCCCATCATAGGACTGTTTAAGTGCCTGCAGAACACATTAAAGTGATGATATTTTTAATAGTAAGAGTATTTAACCCCTGGCACAGCTTACTGGAAGGTTATGGAGATTTTCTGTCTAAAGGCAATATCCTTTCAAATCTTATCTACTTTTTCTAGTAAAATTTCACGGGTTTGCAGCAGGGGTCAGAAGGAAAGAAGGTCTATGGGCTGTTATCAAGGTGGTTTGACATTTTTTCTTCTGGAAAGACATCAAATTTGGAGTTCTCTGTCTTCTATTCTGCTACATCAGGGCAGGGGCCTAGAATTGCTGTGAACTGTATTGAACAATATTCTTCACTCATGTATTTTGAAAGACAGAAGAAGAAGAGAAGAAGTTATTGATATATATGACATGAATACTATGGAGCGTGACCTTCCAGGAGACCCTACTTGAAAGCAGAGCCTCGTACCTAATGTGTTATTTATCTCTCATGTGATAATTATCTTTTCTCTCCCTAAATCATCTCAGCACTTTCATTTGAAGAAGTCTTGAACCTCTTTACTTCCTGATCTAAAAAAAAAATTATATATTTATATTTTGTAATGGACACAAATGGCTACTGTGTTTCCCTGCAGAATGAACTGTATTTCAGGGAGCAGTGACCTCCCAGAACTGTTCTAATGTGCGTGCTGCAAGTTTCAGTGAGCAGTTCACTACTACACAGCTTTGCCAGTTCAGATCAGCCAAGGATATCCCTCCCAAGCCATGAAAAGCATCATGCCTGATGTTGTTCATATGGAAAATCCTCACAGTCTAATCATGAGCTCTCTGGAGAGGCTGGGTTGTATTTGTATAATGGATGCTGCTAATCTATCATTTCAATATATTTCTTTCATGACAGTTCTGCAGAGTCTGCTTGTCAGAGACCCTGAGAACATCAGTCTGAGCATAACACAAACATCTTTCCATCTTTTCTGTTAACATTTAATGGGGATGAGAACAAATCACCTAAAAGCATCATCAGGTACCTGACATGTCCTTTGAACATTTTCAAGAACCAGGCACAAGAATTCAAGCACTTACTCATTTATTGCTTTGATATTAAAAATAGAGTCACAGAATACAGGGTAGATAGGATCCATTCTGTGTACAGAAACTGAATCTGTACCAGAAACTGGTTTCATGTTTTGCATGGTGCTTCAGATTGAAAAAAAACCAAAACAAAAACAAAAACACAGAAACCAAACCAAGCGATCAAACAAACAAATAAAACCAAAACAAACTCCCCATTCCTTATAGAGTCCAATATGCCTGAGAGCTTTTCTGTGAAATCAACTATGGAGTCAAAGCAATAGAAAAGCTTCCAGACTTCTCTAGTCCAGGCTGAGACAAGTTTGTAAATACTTCCAGAAATTTTGAACATGCCTGCAGGGCAAGATCTCTAATGTTCACCTCCCTGCTATGAAATGCAGAGCACCTTAACTTCTTCAGCCCTCCCCCAGTCACAACCAGCTATAAATCATGTCCTTCAATAGCTGGAATATCTTGTCATAAGAGATCTGGCTTTTAGGTTGAGAAATACAAATCCACCTTGACAGAGCCAGTCAGGCATATACATGGGCTATTCTGCTGCTAAATTTGTACCAAGCACTCCTAGTGTGGAAATAACTTACACTAAGCATGTAATATTTTTGCACATTAACTTGTTGCCATTACACTTTATTCCAAAATCCCCACCCTTCCACAAGAGAAACAAATTGTCTTAGTAGTAGCACCGTTTTGTTTGTGACCCTGCATCTGTACTAGATAGCTTTTCAGGAACAACTCTTTCCCCCCAGCCTAAGTAACTTGCAAAGGGAAGAACTGAAACACACAGACCACTTGGACAGAGGGCTCTGAGCACAAGCTGCCCTTTCTTCAGGAGGCCACAAGTTCAGGTAGCACAGAAGGGCAGCATAAGGTGCTCTCACCAGCAAAGTAAGGAGACACCAGGGAGGCTGCATTGGGAGGAACCTGTCATCAGCAGAAAAGGAGCCTTGTAAGTCAGCCAGTAGATCACTGGCATGTGGAGAAGTGATACTGCCCTGATGGAAGGCTCTGTCTTGATACCAAATTTTTCCCTGATCCAGTGACTCAAAACACCAAGAGAGGAAATGTGGAGGGACCCAAATGTGCAACATTGAGGAGGTAGGGACATACTTTTGCTACAGCCTGTCTGCAGCAGCACCTTCACATTGCCAGGGCAGATCCCAGTTCCACAGGTACAGTCACATTGTACCATGTACTCAATGCTCCTCTCCTGACAGCAATCTCAGGTGTTTGTTTTAGAAATGGTTATCACCAATTTGGGAGCTCACTGGTACCAGCTCACCGCCAGGAACCAAGGTACTAAATAGGAGTGGGAACAAGCTGGTCATGGACAGTTAAAGAAATCCTGGATAGAAATAGGGGTATTCGGTAACCTGGCAGATAAAGGAAAAAGAGTGCGGATAGAGCTAGAGAAGTAGTCAAAGTGGGAACAAGTTGTATAAAAAGTCTTAGGAGAATGAAATGTAGAAAAAATATATTGGACTGGAGTAAAAGGACCCTATTCCCATCTCACTCTGGGCTCTTGAATCCCAGTTCAGAGTAAATGAAGAACTTCCTGTGTTGTGCTAGTCATCACCATGAAGCAACAGCCTTCAGTCTCACCACCTGCAGTCTCCAGGAGAGGAGCTCACAGCCCTGCTGAGGTTAATGTGGCAGTCACCAGACTCAGTAACTTGGCATTGAAGTGTGTTAGATGTGGCTTTGGGTTTACACTAAAACCAATGCTGAATGGAAAGTATCTGTCAGTACTCAGTGAAGAGAGAGAAAATTTCATAAAATTTATGAGCCTGGGAAGGATTGGGGAGGGGGGGGAGGCTAATTTTGGTAGTCCAAAAAGGCCTGTGCTGGGAAATAACTACTACAGTAATGCCTCTGAAAGGGGGGCGTGGAGGCATTGTACTGAAGCCTCGGGCTGTGGGAGAGTATCAGATGAAGATATGCAATGCTACCACAGGCCAGAACTTGCCTGAGCCAGAGGGTTGCCTCCTCATACCTGCGACAGTCCTCCCAAGCTCTGCCAGCTCCAGCCATGGGAGGAAGCTCCCTCCTGCCCCGGAGAGCACTGGTAGGTCTCTGGGTGCTTTGGAGTTGTTAATTGTTTCATGCTCTGGTGCAACTGAGACTTGCTCTGTGCCTGGTTTGCCAGCCTTTCTTGCCAGTGTAGGTAGAGTGTCCAGAAAAGTCAAGTCTTCTCAAACTTCCCCATGATCCTAATCCTATCAAAGCCCATTAGAGTTCGACATTTGTCTTGAAAGCAAAATAACTTTCGCTGAGGGGGAGAAATCTTCAAGTCTCTGTTCAGTTCCTGTTTTTTCTGCCTTTGATAGGAGGAATTGCTGCCTGTAATGACAGCTACCCCACATCACTGAGAAGCTGGGTACTGATGGGTCAGGAATGGAATGAGGAGAACAAAGGCTTCACTAGGCTAAAATCAGTGTGAAACACCAGCAGCCAGGTATTCTAGGAGCCTAGCTCTGCCAGGTAGCTAAAATCAAGTTAATATAAGAAACAACATAGGGAAATTTTTTTGTTATCTTTTTACTTGCTAGAATTCTGAGTCTGGACAGCGGCCAGCTCTCCCTTCCCCAGTACAGGGCTGTGAAGTCTGGAGACTGTTCTCCTTTATCTCTGAGCTGCTCATTGCAATGTCTGCAAAGCAGTAACAAGACATCTGATTGACCCAAATATATCAGTGATCACAGTTTCAGGAATGCTTAACATGCTGTAAATTGAACAGCTTGGCTGATGTTTAACCCTTTACTAATTGTCTGCTTTTAAAAATATTGCAGCTTGTAAGCAGGACTACTAGCCAGTGGGATGGCTCAGCTAAGCTCTGGCTTGTACTCCTTCCAAATAGTGTAGTTAGGAGGTGGAGTATTTGGGGGAGGTGATGTTTTCCCAGCTATTGATTTAAGGGTGTAGTCACAGTATAGCCTGTTGATTAACTGCTTAGTTTACAAGAGACAAGCTATAATTAAAATTAATGCCATGCATAACTTGGAGATTATATTTACCTTAATAATAGGAAACGTAGTGCCCTTATCCATGGCAACGGTACTTC
Organism: Pachyramphus minor; assembly: GCA_013397135.1. Classification (NCBI taxonomy): domain Eukaryota; kingdom Metazoa; phylum Chordata; class Aves; order Passeriformes; family Tyrannidae; genus Pachyramphus; species Pachyramphus minor. Next base: position 478,920 of record VYXB01007186.1, on the reverse strand, counting down.
TCCAGGGGGATTCCCAGTACAGACACTGGCACTTGGATGCTCAAGAAAGCACAACTCATCCTGGAAGAAACACAAATCATTCACCTAAATCAAAATACATGTCCAACCTACATATAGAATAAAATTAGTATTCTGCTTTCAATCTGTTTTCAACAAGCTAGGAGTTTTCTTAAAGCTATTTCAAGTTGTAAAGTGACAGCAAACAGAAGCAATTCTGTGTCATTTCTTTGGTAAAAATATCAGCGTACTGTTGGATAAAAGCCTCCTGCTTAGAGTAATGGTATTGTTCTTATCGACCAATGTGAAGTGCAGCAATCACACCTGGTGTTCACCTCACACTTTCAAAGGGTGAAAGTGTAAAGCATCGTCTGGCAATAAGGCTTCAGGGTCGGAGACCCGAATTCCTGGGCAACAAGAGGAACGTTTTACAGCTGGTACTGCATTTGAGGGAAGCCAGGATGGTGACTATTTCTTATTATCATTTTCACCGGTGCCGCCGGTGGCTGCAGGGCGCCGCCGTGAGCGGCAGGAGGCGCTGGTGCGACACGGCCGCCCGGAGGGGTGGGGAGGCTCCCGCTGCTCTCTGGCCAGGAATTTGAGGTAAAAGATAGGGGGAAAAGACAGGAAACTCAGCTTCTGCTTTTTTGAGTCTTTTTTTCTCTTTTCTTTCCCTTTTTTTTTTTTTTTTTGGGTGTAGGTGTATATAAGTTCTTAAGAGTTTGAATGTTTTTAACAAAATCCTGGAAAAGAAAGGTTTCCCTATTTCTTATAATAAAACAAAACAAATTATCTTCCATCTAACCTGGAAGATGATGTGGTCTGGCTGAAAAACCAGGAGTTGCTGTGATATCTCAAGAGAGCAGAAAGAGTTGGGGAGATGATAAAGGGATTTTTTTCTTTTGCAGTATTTAAGATTCCATGTGTGGTGGTTTTACTATGCTGATCCAACTCCAACAACTACTTTGGAGGATAGCCACGGCACTGAGAGCAGAAAGGAGAGGTGTTTAATCTAACGCGGCTCACAATTGTGTTCTTCCCAATAAGAACACATTTTTTCCCCAGAAAAATACAGGAAGGGCAAAGCTAAACTTCTTTGCCTTGGGAAGGCAGAAAAAAATGGAATTGGGGGATACAGAAATAGCTACTCTTCCAAAGACCTCAAAAGGGACAAAACTGGAAGAGAAGGGCTGGCTATTGTTTCCTCGGGCAGGATAATACGAGGAGTGGGCCAATGTCCTGCCGCCGGCTCCGTAGCCTCGAAATTTTCTCTGGAGAAAGTTATAACGCCAGGAGAAGCTGGTCCTCGCACTCCGTGACACACCTGGTGCGTGATCACGCACACGCCGGTGTGTAAGGACGTGAAGGGCGCTCCCCTCCGTGCAGAGGGGCCCCGCACCGGCTACCACCTGCCGCCGCCGAAGTGAGAGGAGGCGCAGGAAGGGTTGATGCTCCGTGGATTCTCACCACCGCGCCCCGCCCGCGGCCAGTGGCGGCCTTGCCCGGCAGGGAGCCCCGGCACCGCGGCGAGATGTCCCGCGTTGGCCCCGGGCGCTACGCTGCCGGGCGGACAGGTGCGTGCCCGTGTGTGCACGGGCTGGTGCGTGAGTGATCCCTTTGTGCAACCACCTGCCGGCTCCAGGGCCGGGCTGGGGGCCGAAGGAGTGCTGGAGCGGACGGGATGCCGATGTGCCGGTGAACGCGGCGCGACCTCTCCGTGCGGCCGCGCCCCGAGGCTCCGCGGAATTTCGTGCACCGGCGGCGGGGGGCGGCCCCGCTGGCTGCGCACCGCCTCTCCCTTCCCCCTCCCCGCTGTCCTCCCTCGGCGTGCAGGCTCCTTTGTGCTGCCTGCAGCGGGGAGGAGGAAACGGCGGGCCGAGCGCCCGCGCTGCAGCGCTCTCCCTGCCCACGGGCGGGCGGCCGGAGCGGCCCCCACGCCACCCCCGACCCTTGTGCCCCCCGGAGGGGGCGCCCCGCCGCGGGTGGGACCGCTGCCCCGCCATCGCCGCTTTAAGCGGAGCGCCACGCCGGGAGACGGGGCGGGCCGGGCGCGCCCCCTCGGCTCCCCCACGTGG